>JAPMLY010003268.1:0-23002 GCA_026401115.1 Tetraselmis chui | reverse complement strand
CAAACTCCGTAAATGCAGCAAAAACAACGGCCCCCTCCCCTTCGCCCAAGCCCTCTTAAACACAACTGAATATCTCTCCCCTGACGCCATCAAACAGCAATGCCAGGCACGTATACGCCAGCTCCTTCACGCCACCACCACAGATAAGCTAAAGAAAATAAAAACTCGAGCCAATACGGCCTACGACTCCTGCCCCAAATTCTCCCACCGCCGCTTGAAGATTAAGAGCGGCCTCCTACCCCCCGCCAGCGCCACCTCAACCCTCCACCGCATTACCAAGCCAGATAAAACTACCGCTACCTCTCCCTTAGCCGTTATTGACGCGGTACACTCTCACTTCGCCTCCGAACTCGGCCGCGCCACCCCACACGACCTACCCACCCCCCCATGGGAGCTCCCCGACAACCCCGATAACTTTACCATCGATCCCCGCGGCGACCCCTCTCTCACCCTTGCCGACATGATTACCCGCGACACTTTCGATAAAACCCTCAACTCCCTAGGCACCGGCAAAGCCCCCGGCCCCGACGGTATCCCCAATGAAATAATCAAGTTCCTACCACCGGCGACCCGCTCCGCCCTCTTCTCTCTCCTCTCCCTCCTAGCACACAAATCCTACACCCCTCTTGATTGGTGCCACCGCACAACATGCCTCCTACATAAAAAAGGCGACCCCTCCCTCCTCGATAACTACCGCCCTATCGCCCTCATGAATAACCTCCTTAAACTATGGACATCACTAATCAAAGATGCAGGCTCGAAATACGCCGAAACCCACGGCATTCTCAGCGACCAACATGACGGATTCCGACAACACCGTGGCATCCACGACGCCCTCTCCTCCCTCATTATGACGATGGAGGACGCGAAACTCCACGACAAAGACATCTACGTCATGTACGCGGATTTCAAAGGCGCCTTCAACGCCGCGGACCACCGTATCATGTTCAAACACATGCGTCAACTCGGTATGCCCCCACCTTTGTCGACACATGCGAACACCTCTACGGGGTCTCAACCACAGATTATATTACTCCACATGGCCCCACCCCTTCTATCGATATTAATCGCGGAACCCTCCAAGGCGACACCCTCTCCCCCTTCCTCTTCACCCTCTTCCTTGAACCCTTCCTTCGCTGGCTCACAGTGGGAAGCCAGGGCTACCGCTCAGGCCCCCCCGCCACTAACGTCGACCCCACAGAACCCACAGCCACATACCCAGGACACGGCTTCGCTGACGACCTCAGCCTCGCCACGGGCTCGACCCCCAACATGACCATCCAGCTCAGGAAACTCTCCCTCTTCAGCGCCTACACGGGCATGACCGTCAACATCCGCAAATGCTGCATCACCGGCGCCCTATGGCGCTCAAGCAACGCCCTCGCCCGCGCCAACACTACCCTCCTCGCATCCCGCCTGCAAACTCAATTCATCTCCATCAACTCCACCCCGGCCCCCATCCCCTCCATTGGCCCCAGGGACACATACCGCGTCCTAGGGGTGGAACTGAACACCTCCCTCAACTTCACCACACACTGGCACGAACTCAAACATACCACTGCATCCCTCATCACCACCCTTTCCACCTCCCCACTAACACAATCCCGCAGAATCAGGGTCATCCGTGGACTTCTCATCGGCAAACATTTCACCCTCCATCTCGGCCTCTTCACCGACTCCCAACTCGACACTCTCGAAGGCCAAATCTGCCGCGCACTCCGCTACGCCGTCTCCTCGGTACGTAACCTTCCCCGCACAGCCCTCCACCGCCCTACCTCCGACCTAGGATACGGCCTCCCCTCCCTCAAAGCCCACGCCGCACAACTCACAGTTTGCCACCTACATAAAATCATGAACAACTCAGGCTATAGAGGCCGCATGGCCCGCGCACACATCCGCACCTTATCCACCACGTACTCCCACTGGCCCTCGGAATCCATCATGTCAACATGTTACACCCCACCCACACTCAAGTGCTTAGTCAGAGCTCAACGCGATGCGGGCACCCTATTCCACAACATCCCTCCACTCTCTCTCACCAACCCTATCGCCTCCACAATTCACGCATACTTCACCACTCAAGACAACACCCTCCTCGCCTCACTCCGGGACAAAGCCACACACATCACAGACCTTTCACACATATAAACAAGCCTACTGCGATTTCTCTCCCCGCAAAACACACGCCTCCCTCCTCCCCCGCCTCACCCCCCTCTGGAAAAATAACATCACCACGTGGCCACAAGTCCTCCTCAGAGCCACCTCATCATCCTTCATCCTCAAATCATGCAAATCCATCACCACACTCACGGGGTCCGCCACCCCACTCTCAGTTCCCATCCGCCTCCTCGCCGCAATCCTCACCGAACCCCTCGATACTATCCACAACCGCCTCCCCCTCACAAGCCCCACTTCCAAACATCCCCCCCCACCACTATACACCCCTCATGGATTCCCCTCCTATCCCCACACCTCCCCCGCTCACCCCCCACCCTCTCATCCGGCATCTACACCTCCCGCACCACTCACCCCACCCCCACCGCACCCACCACACACTTAGACACAGAATACCTCACCCCCTCAGACCAACATCTTCCCCCCCCTGCGACGTAACGCGTATCATTTCCAAACATAAGGACGCAGAATACGGCCAAACGCAACACATGGTTGAATGGGCCCCGGAACACCTCACGGAATGGGACATTCAGTTACAGCTCAACGACGGCTTCCGCCTCATCTCCTCCACTCCCACATCGGTATGCCTCCCCACCCCCTCCCCCACCGCATGCTCCATCTGTCATGACCCACTGCACACAGAACCCACCTCCACTTGCTGCACATGCCCGCACTTTGCCATACATTCCCAATGCCGCCCAGCTCAGGGACCTGCCACATGGCAGTGCGAGTGGTGTGCTCGCGGCCGACAACACGACCTCACCCGCCTCCACGAAGTCCAGTGGGCCCCATGCCTACAACTACACGACACCATCAGTGAGACCCCCTCCGGCCCCACCGCCCTCACCGCATTTAACTCCGGCTATGTCCCCTCCACGACACCCATTCTGCCAGAACCCGGACCCCCTCCGTGGTCACAACCCCTAATCACATTCAACCACGACCCCATCAACCCCGACCTCGACATGCTCCCTACCGGCAAATTCGCCATCCACGCACACCCATCACTCCACGACACAACCATACTCTGCACTCCCGACGGCCGCGCGGTCACCACCCTTAACGGCCCCCGAGTCCGGCACCTCTACCAACTATTCCGCCCCGACCTCTCGCAGCATACGTTCGAAGAGGAGGTCTACCACCTCCTCACCCGCCTAGGCTCTCGCTCAGAAATCCACTCACCCACACCCGCCACCACCACCCGTAATAGATGGGCCACCAGAGAAGACCTACTCACAGCTCTCTGCCACTGTCAAAGTTGAGGGGGCAATAAGGAATGCTTACACTCGGTGAGTGACACTGCATGTCATCTCACCCTCAGCAAGTGCCTAGCACTTGCCTATCACAGGACACGCACTCACCTTGTGGTGAGCACACGCCAACGTATATTCTGAGCCTTTAGATGATATCTAACGCTCAGCAACTTGCCACCATCAGCAACCTAATCCTCTCTATTGTTGATTGGCTTATCATCTTATAGTGCTGAGTCACAGCCGTACTATCACGATGCTACTTCACCAACATTGCTGTGTAGCAACTTGATTATCACACAAAACCATGTCTCACAACACTCCCCCTTGCTACGCAGACAATCCCATGATGGCATTGCACAACTTGCTATGCCTTGCACTCACTAATGGCTTGGTAAGCACATCAGCAAGCATGTTCTCCGTCGCACAATATTGCACCTCGATGTCTCCGCTCTCCACCTTCTCCCGACAGAAGTGGTACCTCACGTCCATGTGTTTGCTGCGTCCGGTCGTCATGCTATTCTTGCTGAGTGCAATACAACTCTGATTGTCCTCGTGAATTGTGATGGGAGACCCGGAATCTTGGTGAAACTCGTGGAGTAGTTGCTTCAAAAACATCGCCTCCTGAGTGGCCGCAGTCAGCGCCATATACTCTGCCTCCGCTGTCGACAATGCCACAGTTTGTTGCCGCTGGCTTTTCCAACTCACCGCTGCACCGTTGAGCATGAACACATACCCCGTGCGAGAGCGCCGCTCGCCAACATCACTCGCGTAGTCAGAATCTGACCATCCTACCAGCTTTGATGAGGGTGCGCCACCGTACATCAACACCGACTCTGCGGTCCCCTTGAGGTAGCGAAGCACCCTCTTGGCTTGCTCCCAATGTGACTGAGAGGGGTCGGACATGTACCTACGAAGGTGGCTAACAGCCATGGTGATGTCGGGCCGTGTGCTTACGGAAGCGTACAACAAGCTGCCGATCAAGCTTTGGTACGGCACTAGACCGGGAGGCAACCTTGATGTCGACGTCTCCACACAATTGCTCAAAGCATCGACTGCCATAGGTGAGCCCACTGGCTTGCAGCCCATCATGTTGAAGCGCTCCAACATATCTAAGACGTATTGCTGTTGTCCAATCCTGATGGTGCGGCTGCCACGATCACGCTCGACAGTCATGCCAAGCAACCAAGACACTGGACCGAGGTCTTGCACGTTGAACCTTTCGCCGAAAGCCGACTTGAACCCAACGATGAAGCTACCCGCTGGTCCGACGATGATGCTGTCGTCCACGTACAACGCCAAGACATAAAGCTCACCCTCCTTGATGAAGACGTAAATGCCGGGATCCACCTTGGATTGGGTAAAGCCATACTCCTCTAGCCATGCTGTGATGGTCTTATTCCAGTTCCTTGGAGCTTGCTTGAGGCCATACAATGATTTCTTCAACAAGCACACTCGCTCCTCTCCATTGATGTCGAAGTGACGGAATCCTTCCGGCTGCCTCATGTAGATTTCCTCCTCGATATCGGCCTCCAAAAATGCCGTCACCACATCAAGCTGCTCCACCTCCCAATCATTATAAGCAGCAAGCGCGAGCAACGTTCGAATAGAAATCACCCTCACTGTGGGAGCGAAGGTCTCGTGGTAGTCCACACCCTTCTCCTGAGTAAACCCGCGAGCCACAAGTCTTGCTTTGTACCTTGCAATCTGTCCATTGGCATCGCGCTTCAGCTTGAACACCCACTTGGAATCTACGAGTTTGCGACCGGCAGGACAAGGGACCAATGTCCAGGTTTTCCGAGATACAAGTGAGTCGTACTCGCTCTTCATAGCTGCCTCCCACTCCCCCGATTGGGGACTCCTCAGCGCTTGCTTGTATGACACCGGCTCTTGAACGGTCGGGCTGCTGGCTGACTTAATAGCTGCGGCACTTCCCGCAGTCCATCCATCTCCCGAAGCGCCCGCTGAACGGAGATTATACCTTGGACTGGGTACGCATTGCTGTGGTGCAGCAGTGGATCGAAGATTAGACCTTGCACGTGGAGTCTCCCCCGAATGCATGTCCCGTTCCTCTTCCGTCGACCCGGAATGCTGCCGCGACTCCCGTAGCGGCGACTCCCCCGAAGGTGTATCCGGTTCTTCGCTACACATGGTGCGCGGGATGCTGTCCTCTTCATCATCATTGCGTTGCTCCGCATTGCTCTCCCCCATGGAGAGGACTGCAGCCTCATCGAACACCACGTTGCGGCTGCTCACCACCCGACGAGTAGCAGGATTGTACACCAACCACGCAGGGGATTCGGAAGCATAGCCCACAAAGACACCCTTCCACGCGCGATCGTCAAGTTTGCGGCGTTGAGACTTGTCAACGTGGACATAGGCCGGACAGCCGAAGACCCGCATGGAGGTCAGATCAGCTCGTCTACCGGTCGCCAAGGTGAAAGGTACACCGCCGGCTCCGCTACTATGCACACGATTGCGGACATGCACCGCAGCGGCCATCGCTAAAGCCCAATACGATTTAGGGAGCGCGACTTGCCGGATCATTGACTGCGCCATCGGGACCACCGTCCCCCACTGCCGCTCAATACGGCCATGCTGCCAATGCGCGTAAGGGGCAGTGATCTCCACAGCGATGTTGAACTCATCCAAGAGGTTTCGGAAGGCAGCACCTAAGAACACCGTGTCATTGTCCACCCGAAGACGACGAACCGTGTGCCCCAGAGAACGGATGGTAGTCAACATGCGACGGAACGAGGCGGGAGCCTCATCCTTGGAGCGGACCGCATCATGCAGCATGAAACGGCTCCGGAAATCAACCGCACACAAGCTGTACCGCCGTCCTCCCAAGGATGGAACACTCATAGGACCGCAGAAGTCTAAGCCGAGGACCTCAAAGACACCAACGTTCCGGTCAGCCGGCTCACGAGAGATACGGCGGACGTGCGACTTACACACAGCACAGCACGTCTCACAGAAGCCCAACTTCTCCGACGCAGAAAACGCCACGCCCTCCACCTGAGTGGCCAAGAGCCCGTCCAATTGCGACTCGCCAAGGTGACCGAGTCGGGAATGCCACAACCGTTTTTCCGATGGCGCAGTGGCGACCGAAGCGGTAAAAAACCCGGATTCGACGAAGCAACCCGCGCCGGCAACCACACCAATAAATGCGCGCGCTCCAACGGAACCACCACGCCACCACCATGACCGGCATGAAGACGAAGGTGGTCCACGGGATCAGCTAACACCACAGAATGACCTTGTCGCCGAGCTTGGGTGAGGCTGAAAAGTCGATGGTAAGACCACGACGCACGACGGGATAGCTCAGGAACGTGGAGCACATTCTTTAGCGTGGCAGGAATCTCCTCTCCATCTTCAGCCTTCACAATGATTCGGACCGAGCCCACGCCAACAGCGCGGGCGCTGATACCCTTCACCCAAAGCCGGTCGGTGAGCGCTCGATACTCACAGAAGTCACGGCGCACACTAGTCATGTGATGGCTGGCGCCGCTGTCGGCCAACCACATCCACGTTTCCCCATAGCGCTCGAACATGTGTCGAGCCTCGGAGAATGGCCTCGCAGGGGTGGCCGTCACGTCCATGACCGCCGGAAAAGCAACCGGGGAGTCCACTTGCGCAGAGTTACCTCCGGTGTTGTTGACGGGGCACTCGGACCTGCGATGGCCCTTCTTACCACAGCCATAGCAAACACCACGAAAAATTCTCGCTCCGCCTCTGCCATATGAGGTACGACGAGTAGTCGCAGCTCCTTGAAGAGATTTCAGTTGGTCTTGGAGCTCGGAGACTTGCCGCTTCAAAAGTTCAGTCGTTGAGTCATCATGAGACGCTGCAAAAGCCGTAGGCGTTGGGGGCTCCGTTGAATGTGATTGCGCACGACTCTCGATGCGCATGCCCTTTTGACGAAGATCACGCTTGACGGCATCCATGCTGAGGTCGTGTACGTCCCACGTGTCGGTGATGGAGTGGTATTCGCTGCGCAGGCCCTTCACCAAGTACATGATGATCCGCCGGTCGTGGACGACGTCCCCAACTCGGGGAAGCTGTCGTTGCAGTCGAACTAACCGGTTCAGATATTGAATGCCGCTCTCGCCGTCCGCTTGCGGCGTCTCCAGGTCCTGCAATAGTTCCGTACACCGGTAAATACCATCGTCCTCATAGTGATTGACTAACGCAGTCCACGCAGTGTGGCCGCAAGTCTTGTCATCCTCGCTAACATTCTCGATAATGGAAAGGTCGTCCTCCGGCAGCGCAAGAATCAATGTGGAGTACATGTCGACTTGTTGTTGAGAGGAAGCGGCACCATCCGACGACAAAGCCGGAGCCCACTTTTGCATCAAGCCAAATGCACGAAAACGTTTCTTCCACACGTCAAAATCTCGTCTCTCCCCACTGAACTTGGGTAGTTTCACGGAGTCCATATCAGGTACGTCGGATGCGCTCGCAAGAGAACCAGAAAATCAGGAATAATGCCAACAAGAAAAGCACCAAGTACCGGTGAAGAGGCGGGCAACACGGCTCAGAAAAGGAGACGACAAAGGGCTGACCGACGACGCAATTGTACTCCCGGAGTCTATACAGCCAAGGCAATCAGAAACGAGTCTCAGAAGGTCGGTCAAGTGACGTCGTACAAGAGTGCTAGTACACTTGTGGTAAGATGCCTTTCCAAAAATTCAGCCGGACCACTATTGGCTTTCACGAGAAAAGAAACTGGCGGGTGACAAGCTCCGGAAGCGAATAAAATTCCAGAAAGCGCCAAGCTATAACAAAGAAAAGCAAGCCGATCTTCACGTCACACGAGTCGATGTTCGGGGGTTCAAGCCGGCTCCAAGCGACACAAACAAGTCGCTACCAGCCGGGTATCGAAGTAAAGCTACAAACACAAGCAAGAGCCAGCCACTTTGTGAGCCAGCCGCACCTCACGTATCGTGCGACACCACAAAGGTCTACCACTCTTCGAGAAGCAAGCTCTAGGTTCCAGTCAAGACAAATGACTCCAACAACTAGCAGCTCGAGGGCCCATAACCTGTCAAAGTTGAGGGGGCAATAAGGAATGCTTACACTCGGTGAGTGACACTGCATGTCATCTCACCCTCAGCAAGTGCCTAGCACTTGCCTATCACAGGACACGCACTCACCTTGTGGTGAGCACACGCCAACGTATATTCTGAGCCTTTAGATGATATCTAACGCTCAGCAACTTGCCACCATCAGCAACCTAATCCTCTCTATTGTTGATTGGCTTATCATCTTATAGTGCTGAGTCACAGCCGTACTATCACGATGCTACTTCACCAACATTGCTGTGTAGCAACTTGATTATCACACAAAACCATGTCTCGCAACAGCCACACATTCCACATACAAACAGAATTCTACTCCGACCCCCTCAATAAATCCCTTCACTCCCACTCGTACCACTCCCTCTACCCCGAAGATATAGTCTTCTCATCTAGCGGCAGCAATGCCCCACACACATGGCAAGGCACCAACATAGCCAACCCCGAATACGACCACGAATGCATGCGCCGCGCCATGGAACACGCAATCACCAGCGCACAACTCACAGCCCCTCACACACCCAGCGCAACCATCCTCATACTCCCCCGGCGGGAACACACACCCTGCCGCCACTCCAAGTACATCAACTCCCCATACACCCACCACCTTTACACCCTCCCCAACGACGCAAACACCCTCCTTCCCCCCGACCAACACACTGGCAACCCCACCCTTACCCCATTCGGCACACGATGGATGGTCGACATTTACCTCGTCGCCAACCCCCTCGCACTCTCCACCCTCCCGTCACCCACAGCCATGACCGCACTTCACAACACTCTCGAATCTATCTACGACACTCACCTCCCCAACCCCACCATCACCCCCCCACCCCCACATCTCTTTGCCACCTACTCACCCCACTCAGCAGGTATATACCACCTCCCCCCAAACCCAACTCAACCTCTCACGTACCCCCTCCCGGAACGCGTACATCTAACATACCCCCCACCAGCGGTACCCTTGCTTGGAACTGGTTGGACTTTGTATACACAGACGGCTCAAAAACAGGAAGCTCGTCCCCCCTCGGAGCAGCAGCTACCCACCCCGCCTCGGACACCAAAATCAAAATCATGGTGACCTCTACCCCTCCCTCACACACAATAAATCGCGCTGAATTAGCAGGCATTGACATAGGCCTCCAACTTGGCCGCACCCACCTCCTCACAGACATTGCGTGCTCCCTCCGCCTCATACAAGGATACTTAAACTGCCCTTCCGCTTACTAACACAACATCCACCGCGACACCCTCCTATCCATCACACACACCCTCAAAACCCGCTGCAACGCGGACATCCGTACACACCTCGGCAAAATCAAAGCCCACAACCACTCCCTAGGTAACGACCTCGCAGACACCCTCGCCAACCTAGTCGCGGATGGTCACCCACCCGACACTACATACACCACAGGTTCAGAGGTCACAATAGGCCACTGGACCTGGCCGTACACCCTCATTCCACAAACCCTAGGAGACCCCATACCCTACATATACACTAACCCCAAGCCTGACGCACACCTACAGCACCAAACACACACACACACCTCTCTCGCAAACAACCAAACACGGTTCCCTCCTCGCCCGCGCCGCGAAGGACGGCGCCGACTTCTCTTTCCACAAAAAGCATTCAACCCTAACAAATATACAGTTCACACACAAACAAGAATTCATGTGGGGAGTCCATAACACCCGCCTACTCACTCATAACCCCACCCTGCGCTACCCCCTATGTGGCCAATTCACTAGCAACGGCCACATGGCCGGTAACTGCCCCACCATGTCTTGCCTAAGACAGGACCGACACAACAGCGCGCTTCAACTCCTACTCTCCCTATTGGAACGCCACAACGGGGGCCGCTGGGAAACCATCACTGCAGACTTCGGTAACAAACCCATAAAATCATTTGCTTGCCCCTCTCCTGCCCACTCTCCGCTTGACTGTCACCCACCCCACCCTACCCACATGCCCACCCGCCTTGTCGATGCTGACGAAGGTATCTCACCCGACTCCCTAACCTCGTGTCCCGCCATCCTCCCACCCGAGATTCTCCCCCCCGCGCTACGACCCCCCGCACACATGCCCGACTTTATCCGCCTCCTCGAACCTCGATTCGTGGGCCACTCAAACGGTCGCCGCCGTTACGCATCCATAAAAAAGATTCAGATAGGGGAATGGAAGTACTGCACGGACAACAACCTCTCCCACACAGCTAACCTCATACGTGCCAAATACACACCCCTTGCAAACGCCATCCGCAGCCACTGGCCAGGCACAGTGGTTGACATCCTTCCCATCGTCATAAGCCCCAGAGGTACACCGCATTCCTCCACCATCACAAGTCTCACCTCCCTACGCACCGCCCGCACCGACCCTCCTGATAAACTCGTCTCCAAAGCACGCCTCGACACGTCTCGCATCCTTGCACAGCTCCACACGCATACTGTCCAATGGCTGCATCAACTCCTACTCATATACCGCATCAAGTCCCGCACGCCCTCCCGCCGCGCCTCCGCATATTGCCCCCTCGCCCCTAAATGCACGCAGCCCTCGCCTCTTCTTGCACACCTCCCCGGGGGGGAGTAAAACCCCCGACACCCATTGGAGAGGTTGGATTTAGGTGGTTAACGGTCTAGCCCTGACTTGTAAGTTCCCTGTATGGCATAGTTGGGAGGGCCCAGAGACAGCAGCCGACGCATCCGGCTTTTGGTGAAAAACCGGCGCATACGGTACATGTTGTAAACAATTTCAATTTCAATTTCAGAAATACAGACCAAATTACACACAAACAAACAAGCACACACAATCACGCACGCACACACAACACACACATGCACACACAAACACATACATACACACGCACACGCACACACACACAAACACACATAGGACACAAATACGCACAAAAACACACACAAACACAAACACACACAAACGTAGACACACATACTTTGGCACGCACACACACACACACACACACACACACACACACACACACACACACACACACACACACACACACACAAACACACAAATTAAAATAATACACGCACACAAACACACAAACATATACAAGCACACACAAAGACACACACGCATACAAAGACACACACAGAATAAAACACGCACACCCACAGATACACACATACACGCATAAACGCTCACACAAAAATACAAATACACACACACACACACGCACACACACACACACACACACACACACACACACACACACACACACATACACACACACACACACACACACCCGCCAACAAACATCACACACACGTATACATACGCACACACACACACACACACACACACACGCACACACATATGTGGCGGTAGCCTCCTCAAGCTAAACGCTAGCACAAATCAGTTCTAATATGTCTAGTTTTGTCGTTGCAAGATGGCAAAATGACGTTGTCGAGAGATGATGTTGAGAAGATGTTTCACTGCTTGTACTTTAGCATTATATGTTGTAAGTGAACAAAGGAACTGTTAAATGGTTTTGTCACCTCCCTCTACTACACGGGGCTTAAATAGGTTTCTGCCCAGATAGCTCACGCATGCTTGCTTCGCTTACGTGTTAGGCGTTAGGGCTTTCCAACCCGTCGTCATCTGTCCAGAGACGCGGCTCGTCTAGCATCGAGAATCACGACGCGGCTCCTTCGGCATGGGAGAACTCGCTTAGGCGCGTCATTTGGCTAGTTAGATTAACTGTGCGTACATGTACGTACCAGGAGGTATTGGTCGTACAGTACGCATCAGTACCCTTATCAATATTGCACTAGCGACGTACCCACGTGTGTACGTCCGTCCGATGGAAAAACACGAATTAGAATTAGTAATGAGTACATGTACAATATGCTGCAATGTACTGTTGCATGACTGTACTCGTCACACTCGTATCCTCCCCCTCTTGACAGATCTGTGAGGCCGCCGCGAGGCAGACCTCCGTGGTCTATACGCTCCTTTAGTGAACCAGCTATTGGGACTCAGGAATGCGCGTTGGGTGAGCGTGCATGAAGTCGATGTACGCCTGAGTCTTGGCAAATTTGTGCCATATGGGCGTCTCCAAGAAGTCTTGTAATGCCATTATTCGATGCACCTCGTTCAATCGGTGCCAGACAGGTGGAATGTCGTCATCACTGAAGTGCGTCATGAAGAGCAGATATTTGCATCGTCGTCCAGGTAACGACTTTATGCACACAACAGAGATGTGCGAGACGTCAAACTCCTCGTCTTCTTCATGAACACTCACCGGGACAGCTTGTCGTAGCGGAGCGGTAGAGCATGGTCGTAAATTGTTCACATGGAACACAAGATTTAAGCGTACTGTCGCTGGTAGTTTCAATCTAAAACTGTGTTTCCCAATTTGCTCCTCCATTGAAAAAGGTCCAAGCTGTATGTCTCTGAGTTTCCGATTCGGCTGTCCACGCAGAAAAAGGTTTGTTGTGACGACTGACACGTTGTCTCCTCTGGCGAAGTGTGGCGTTGTAGACGGTTCCGTGCGCGCTTGCATCTCGTCCTTGCGTAGGTGTAACACTGAGCGTACTAGGGTACGTACTTCATGTAACAATTTTAACCGTTCTGTTGCGTCTTGCGAAACTGGAATTGACGGTCGCATGCTAAACAACAAGTCAGGAGGCTCCTCAGGAGAGAATCCAAAATTAGCCTCGAGCGGTGTGTGTTCAGTTCCGAGTGCTCGAGAGGCGTTGTACGCAAATTCCACTTGTGGTAGTAGAGTCGTCCAATCAGAGCCATCATAGCAACAGAAGCAACGAAGAAGTTGCTGAAATGTGCTGTTCACTCGCTCCGTCAATCCGTCTGTCTCTGTATGTCGACAGGAAGACATGTTCATGCGCGTTCCAAGGCGTCGCCAAAGTGTCTGCCAACAGCCACTCACAAATTTCGGGTCGCGATCACTGACCATCACACGGGGTAGTCCATGTAAACGGTAGACTCCCTGTAAAAACGGAGTTGCAGATTCTTCGGCAGTAACTGTCTCTGTACACGGCAGAAAATGGGCCATTGGAGTTAGATGGTCTACTACAATCAGCACACTCTTATAGCCATTGCTCTCAGGTAAGTGTGTCAAGTAGTCAAGACCAAATGTATGCCACGGTTTGGGTGGAACAGGTAGTGGGTAAAGAGTCGCAGCCATCTGCGGTCGAATCTTTGCTCGTCGACATATGACGCAGCGCTCACAAAAATCTTTCACATCTTGGCGAAGTCGTTTCCACCAGAATCTGTCAAGTGCTTTAGCAAGAGTGCTAGCAACTCCTCTGTGACCAGCTGACCAGCTTGCGTGCAGCTCTGTGATCAATCCCAGTCGGAGCTCAGAGTTCTGTGGAATGCAAAGGCGATCGAGGCGCCAAAACTATCCATCTCTTGCTTCAATCCGGTTGTCTTTCGTCCACTCACCCTCGTCCCCATAAAATGAGTCTTGGGAGTACCCCTCGCGAATGAGATCAGCGAACTCAGGGCTCAGCTGCAACGCGTTAACAGTCAATAAGTTTAACTGTGCGTCTTCAAATAGCATATGGGACTTCTGTCGTAATTCTCGATCTGACGGAACCTCGCCATCCCAAAACAATGGAACTGTGGCATGAGGTACGAAGTCTAGACGCCGGCTTAACGGGTCAGCTTCGTTCAGAGCTCCCTTGCGATATGCAAGTGTCATCGAGCCCACAAACGGTTGCAAATCCCGCAGGTATCTTGCTTGCCGCTTGTTCAGCCTGTTGTTCGGTTCCCTGAGCAGATGTCGCAGTGTGTTGTGGTTTGTTACGACAAGGAACTTAGAGCATCCTTCAAGATAGCACCTCCAAAGCTTGACAGCTTCGCATACGGCCAAAGCTTCTAAGTCGTACGCAGAGTAAGTGTTACCACGCTCACCTGGATTCAGCTTACGCGCTCAGTAAGAGACTGGTTGAAGACCTCCTCCTTGGTCTTGCAAAAGGATTGCTGCAATCCCCATTGCTGAAGCATCTGTAGCTACGGTGAACGTCGCGTCCGAGCCGACCTCCGGAAGGATCAGGCATGGCGCGGAAATGAGCCGTAACTTGAGAGTCTCAAAGGCTTCCAAACAGGTAGGCGTCAGCGTAACCTTCTATGGGTCGGTCTTCCGCAGTAAGTCCGTCGTTGGAGCCGTAAGGTCGCTGAAGTGATGAATAAATCTGGCATATAAGTTGCAGAGTTGTGCGAAACTGCGAACCTCCTTCTGCGTCGTGGGCACTGGCCCCCCCAATGTGGAAGGTGGGGTACATCTCGTGCCGTGACACGCCTACATACCATGATCGGACTCACCGGGTATCGAACCCGCGACCTTCCGCGTATTAGGCGTGCGCTTTACCGGCTCGCCGGAAAAGCATAGTTGACATATGTGGCCACATACCACACATGTATCAAACTACGACACTACCACGCGCCCCCCCCCTTGACTCTCCCCGGACTGCAGCCCCGCTCCGAAACCAATGTGGCGGTTAGCCTTCCAATGTGGCGGTTAGGCTTCCTCAAACGCTAGCACAAATCAGTTCTAATCTGTCTAGTTCTGTCGTTGCAAGATGGCAAAATAATGTTGTCGAGAGATGATGTTGAGAAGATGTTTCACTGCTTGTACTTTAGCATTATATGTTGTAAGTGAACAAAGGAATTGTTAAATCGTTCTGTCACCTCCCTCTACTGCACTGGGCTTAAATAGGTTTCTGCCCAGATAGCTTACGCCTGCTTGCTTCGCCTACGTGTTAGGCGTTAGGGCTTTCCAACCGTCGTCATCTGTCCCGAGACGCGGCTCGTCTAGCATTGAGAATCACGACGCGGCTGCTTGTGCATCGGAGAACTCGCTTAGGCGCGTCATTTGGCTAGTTAGATTAACTATGCGTACATGTACGTACCAGGAGGTATTGGTCGTACAGTATGCATAAGTACCCTTATCAATATTGCAGTAGCGACGTACCCACGTGTGTTCGTCCGTCCGATGGAAAAGCGCGTGAATTAGAATTAGTAATGAGTACATGTACAATGTCATGCAATGTACTGTTGCAAGATTGTACTCGTCACACACACACACACACACACACACACACACACACGCACACACACTTACAAGTATAAATTGAAGTCATATACAACAACTACCAATGTTGTGCTGCTTATTGTCGAAGCGCCTTCTTTCATAAGCCATACATGAATCTTAATATCCAAAATCTATGGCTGCGGGGACCTGAGGGGGGGCTTTACTTCCCCCATGGAGGAAGGTAGATTGTGTTTCAGTTGCGGGGTTTGGTGGGTAGAGACAGGCGGAAGGTACGTTGTAGTTGTTTGTAAGATGCGAGGGATTTGATGCGATAGATGCGGAGCAAGTGGTGAAGCCATTGGACATTGTGAAAGTGTAGGCGGGTTACAGTGCGGGTAGTGTCTATGTTCCTGGGGATTCTGTTCTCGGGTTCGTTTTGGACGTGGGATTGGCGAGGGTGGGGGTGCGTTGTGTGCCCGCGCGGCTCGTGATGAAAAAAAATGTGGCGACATGCGTTCTAGGCCAATGTGACCGGAGTGCTTTGGCGAGAGGATTCTATTTTTGTATGATAAAGTGGTGAGTATCCTTGAGGCTGTTATCCGTGAAGTACTCCCATTCTCCGACTTAAGTTTTGCGTATAGAGGAATAACGTCCACGAGATGAGGTGTGACCTGCGAGGCGTGGTTCTAAGAGGCATATGAAGTCATGCTCATTGAAATTGAAATTGAAATTGTTTACAACATGTACCGTATGCGCCGGTGTTTCACCAAAAAGCCGTATGCCCCGGCTGCTATCTCTGGGCCCTCCCAACTATGCCATACAGGGAACTTACAAGTCAAGGCTAGACCGTGAACCTCCTATGTCCAACCTCTCCAAGGGCGTACGGGGGTTTTACTCCCCCCCGGGGAGGGTCTAATGCGGGGTGATGGTGGTGTGCATTTAGGGGCGTGCGAAGGGGCCATGTGCGGAGGCGCGGCGGGAGGTCGTGCGGGACTTGATGCGGTATATGAGTAGGAGGTGATGCAGCCATTGCACCGTATGCGTATGGAGCTGTGCAAGGATGCGAGACGTGTCGAGGCGTGCTTTGGAGACGAGTTTATCAGGAGGGTCGGTGCGGGCGGTGAGTAGGGAGGTGAGACTCGTGATGGTGGAGGAGTGCGGTGTACCTGTGCGGCTCATGACAATGGGAAGGATGTCAACCACTGTGCCTGGCCAGTGGCTGCGGATGGCGTTTGCCAGGGGTGTGTATTTGGCACGTATGAGGTGAGCTGTTTGGGAGAGGTTGTTGTATGTGCAGTACTTCCATTCCCCTATCTGAATCTTTTTGATGGATGCGTAACGGCGGCGACCATTTGAGTGGCCCACGAATCGAGGTTCGAGGATGCGGATGAAGTCGGGTTTGTGTGCGGGGGGTCGTAGCGAGGGGGGGAGAATCTCAGGTGGGAGGACGGCGGGACACGAGGTTAGGGAGTCGGGTGAGAGACCTTCGTCAGCATCAAAAAGGCGGGTGGGCATGTGGGTGGGGTGAGGTGGGTGGCAGTCAAGTGGAGTGTGGGCAGGGGTGGGGGAAGCAAATGATTTTATGGGTTTGTTACCGAAGTCTGCGGTGATGGTTACCCAGCGGCCCCCGTTGTGGCGTTCCAATAGGGAGAGTATGAGTTGAAGCGCGCTGTTGTGTCGGACCTGTCTTAGGCGAGACATGTTGGGGCAGTTACCGGCCATGTGGCCGTTGCTAGTGAATTGGCCACATAAGGGGCTACGCAGGGTGGGGTTATGAGTAAGTAGGCGGGTGTTGTGAACTCCCCACATGAATTCTTGCTTGTGTGTGAATTGGACATTTGTGAGGGTTGAGTGTTTTTTGTGGAAAGAGAAATCGGCGCCGTCCTCCGCGGCGCGGGCGAGGAGGGCACCGTGTTTGGTAGATTGCGAGAGGGGCGTGTGTGTGTGTTTGGTGCTGTAGGTGTGTGCGTCAACTTTGAGGTTTGTGTATTTGTAGGGTAACGGGTCCCCTAGGGTTTGTGGAATGAGGGTGTATGGCAAGGTCCAGTGGCCTATCGTGACGTCTGAACCTGTGGTGTATGTAGTGTCGGGTGGGTGACCGTCCGCTACTTGGTTGGCGAGGGTGTCTGCGAGGTCGTTACCTAAGGAGTGGTTGTGTGCTTTGATTTTGCCGAGGTGTGTACGGATGCCAGCGTCGCAGCGGGTTTTAAGGGTGTGTGTGATGGATAGGAGGGTGTCGCGGTGGATGTTGTGTCTGTAAGCTGAAGGGCAGTTTAAGTATCCTTGTATGAGGCGGAGGGAGCACGCACTGTCTGTAAGGAGGTGGGTACGGCCAAGTTGGAGGCCTATGTCTATGCCAGCTAGTTCAGCGCTATTTATTGTGTGCGAGGGAGGGGTAGAGGTCACCATGATTTTGATTTTGGTGTCCGAGGCGGGGTGGGTAGCTGCTGCTCCGAGGGGGGACGAGCTTCCTTTTTTCGAGCCGTCTGTATAGACAAAGTCCTGCCAGTTCCAAGCAGGAGTACCTCGGGTGGGGTGGTATGTTAGATGCAGGCGTTCTGGGAGGGGGTATGTGATGGGGTGAGCTGGGTTTGGGGGGAGGCGGTATATGCCTGCTGAGTGGGGTGAGTATGTGTCGAAGAGGTGGGGAGGAGGTGGATGATGGTGGGGTTGGGGAGGTGGGTGTCGTAGATATATTTGAGGGTGTTATGGAGTGCCGTCATGGCTGTGGGTGGCGGTAGGGTGGAGAGTGCGAGGGGGTTGGCGACGAGGTATATGTCGAC
Source organism: Tetraselmis chui (assembly GCA_026401115.1). Classification (NCBI taxonomy): domain Eukaryota; kingdom Viridiplantae; phylum Chlorophyta; class Chlorodendrophyceae; order Chlorodendrales; family Chlorodendraceae; genus Tetraselmis; species Tetraselmis chui. The sequence goes on along the minus strand of JAPMLY010003268.1, from coordinate 4,697 downwards.
CATCCATCGTGTGCCGAATGGGGTGGGGGTGGGGTTGCCATTGGATGGTTGCGCTGGGTGTGTGAGGGGCTGTGAGGTGTGCGCTGGTGATTGCGTGTTCCATGGCGCGGCGCATGCATTCGTGGTCGAATTCTGGGTTGGCGATGTTGGTGCCTTGCCATGTGTGTGGGGCATTGATGCCGCTGGATGAGAAGACTATGTCTTCGGGGTAGAGGGAATGGTAAGTGTTAGAGTGGAGGGATTTATTGAGGGGGTCGGAGTAGAGTTCTATCTGGATGCGGAATGTGTGACGGAGAGCTGTGAGGAGGTCTTCTCTGGTGGCCCATATGTTACGGGTAGTGGTGGCGGGTGTGGGTGAGTGGATTTCTGAGCGAGAGCCTAGGCGGGTGAGGAGGTGGTAGACCTCCTCTTCGAACGTATGCTGCGAGAGGTCGGGGCGAAAGAGTTGGTAGAGGTGGCGGACGCGGGGGCCGTTGAGGGTGGTGACCGCGCGGCCGTCGGGAGTGCATAGTATGGTTGTGTCGTGGAGTGATGGGTGTGCGTGGATGGCGAATTTACCGGTAGGGAGCATGTCGAGGTCGGGGTGGATGGGGTCGTGGTTGAATATGATTAGGGGGTGTGCCCATGGAGGGGGTCTTGGTTCTGGCAGAATGGGTGTCGTGGAGGGGACAAAGCCGGAGTTAAATGCGGTGAGGGCGGTGGGGCCGGAGGGGGTCTCACTGATGGTGTCGTGTAGTTGTAGGCATGGGGCCCACTGGACCTCGTGGAGGCGGGTGAGGTCGTGTTGTTGACCGCGAGCACACCACTCGCACTGCCATGTGGCGGGTCCCTGAGCTGGGCGGCATTGGGAATGTATGGCAAAGTGCGGGCATGTGCAGCAAGTGGAGGTGGGTTCTTTGTGCAATGGGTCATGACAGATGGAGCAGGCGGTGGGGGAGGGGGTGGGGAGGCATACCGATGTGGGGGTGGAGGAGATGAGGCGGAAGCCGTCGTCGAGTTGTAACTGAATGTCCCATTCCGTGAGGTGTTCCGGGGCCCATTCAACCATGTACTGCGTTTGGCCGTATTCTGTGTCCTTGTGTTTGGAGATGATACGCGTTACGGCGCAGGGGGGGTAGTGGAGGTCTGAGGGGGTGAGGTATTCTGTGTCTAAGTGTGTGGTGGGTGCGGTGGGGTTGGGGTGAGTGGTGCAGGAGGTGTAGATGCCGGATGAGAGGGTGGGGGGTGAGCGAGGGAGGTGTGGGGAGAGGAGGGGAATCCATGAGGGGTGTATAGTGGTGGGGGGGATGCTTGTTTGGAAGTGAGGGGGAGGCGGTTGTGGATAGTATCGAGGGGTTCGGTGAGGATTGCGGCGAGGAGGCGGATGGGAACTGAGAGTGGGGTGGCGGACCCCGTGAGTGTGGTGATGGATTTGCATGATTTGAGGATGAAGGATGATGAGGTGGCTCTGAGGAGGACTTGTGGCCACGTGGTGATGTTATTTTTCCACAGGGGGGTGAGGCGGGGGAGGAGGGAGGCGTGTGTTTTGCGGGGAGAGAAATCGCAGTAGGCTTGCGTATATGTGCGAGGGTCTGTGATGTGTGTGGCTTTGTCCCGGAGTGAGGCGAGGAGGGCGTTGTCTTGAGTGGTGAAGTGGGCGCGGATTGTGGAGGCGATAGGGTTGGTGAGGGTGAGTGGAGGGATGTTGTGGAATAGGGTGCCCGCATCGCGTTGAGCTCTGACTAAGCACTTGAGTGTGGGTGGGGTGTAACATGTTGACATGATGGATTCCGAGGGCCAGTGGGAGTACGTGGTGGATAAGGTGCGGATGTGTGCGCGGGCCATGTGGCCTCTATAGCCTGAGTTGTTCATGATTTTATGTCGTTGGCAACCTGTGAGTTGTGCGGCGTGGGCTTTGAGGGAGGGGAGGCCGTATCCTAGGTCGGAGGTAGGGCGGTGGAGGGCTGTGCGGGGAAGGTTACGTACCGAGGAGACGGCGGAGCGGAGTGCGCGGCAGATTTGGCCTTCGAGAGTGTCGAGTTGGGAGTCGGTGAAGAGGCCGTGATGGAGGGTGAAATGTTTGCCGATGAGAAGTCCACGGGTGACCCTGATTCTGCGGGATTGTGTTAGTGGGGAGGTAGATAGGGTGGTGATGAGGGATGCAGTGGTACGTTTTAGTTCGTGCCAGTGCTTGGTGATGTTGAGGGAGGCGTTCAGTTCTACCCCTAGGACGCGGTACGTGTCCTTGGGGCCAATGGAGGGAATGGGGGGCGGGGTGGAGTTGAGGGTGATGAACTGAGTTTGCAGGCGGGATGCGAGGAGGTTAGTGTTGGCGAGGGTGAGGGCGTTGCCTGTGCGCGAGAGGGCGCCGGTGATGTAGCATTTGCGGATGTTGACGGTCATGCCCGTGTAGGCGCTGAAGAGGGAGAGTTTCCTGAGCTGGATGGTCATGTTGGGGGTCGAGCCCGTGGCGAGGCTGAGGTCGTCAGCGAAGCCGTGTCCTGGGTATGTGGCTGTGGGTTCTGTGGGGTCGACGTTAGTGGCGGGGGGGCCTGAGCGGTAGCCCCGGCTTCCCACCGTGAGCCAGCGAAGGAAGGGTTCAAGGAAGAGGGTGAAGAGGAAGGGGGAGAGGGTGTCTCCTTGGAGGGTTCCGCGATTAATGTCGATAGAAAGGGTGGGGCCATGTGGTGTAATATTATCTGTGGTTGAGACTCCGTAGAGGTGTTCGCATGTGTCGACAAAGGTGGGGGGCATACCGAGTTGACGCATGTGTTTGAACATGATGCGGTGGTCCGCGGCGTTGAAGGCGCCTTTGAAATCCGCGTACATGACGTAGATGTCTTTTTTGTGGAGTTTCGCGTCCTCCATCGTCATAATGAGGGAGGAGAGGGCGTCGTGGATGCCACGGTGTTGTCGGAATCCGTCGTGTTGGTCGCTGAGAATGCCGTGGGTTTCGGCCTATTTCGAGCCTGCATCTTTGTTTAGTGATGTCCATAGTTTAAGGAGGTTATTCATGAGGGCGATAGGGCGGTAGTTGTCGAGGAGGGAGGGGTCGCCTTTTTTATGTAGCAGGCATGTTGTGCTGTGGCACCAATAAGGAGGGGTGTAGGATTTGTGTGCTAGGAGGGAGAGGAGAGGGAAGAGGGCGGAGCGGGTCGCCGGTGGAAGGAATTTGATTATTTCATTGGGGATACCGTCGGGGCCGGGGGCTTTGCCGATGCCTAGGGAGTTGAGGGTTTTATCGAAAGTGTCACGGGTAATCATGTCGGCAAGGGTGAGAGAGGGGTTACCGCGGGGTTCGATGGTAAAGTTGTCGGGGTTGTCGGGGAGTTCCCACGGGGGGATGGGCAGTTCGTGCGGGGTGGCGCGGCCGAGTTCGGTGGCGAAGTGAGAGTGTACCGCGTCAATGACGTCAGAGGGAGAGGATGCGGTAGTTTTATCGGGTCTAGGAATGCGGTGGAGGGTGGAGGCGGCGCCGGCGGGGGGTAGGAGGCCGCTCTTAATTTTCAATCGGCGGTGGGAGAGTTTGGGGCAGGAGTTTGGGGCAGGAGCTGGCGTATGCGTGCTTGGTACTGTTGTTTGATGGCGACATGGGAGAGATATTCAGTTGTGTTTAAGAGGGCTTGGGCGAAGGGGAGGGGGCCGTTGTTCTTGCTGCATTTGCGGAGTTTGAGTATGTGAGTGCGGGTTTTCTTTGTAAGCCAAGTAGGGTCAAGGGACGCTTGGGGTGGGCGGGGTTTTTTGGCGGGGAGGAGGGGCCAAACTGTGGCTGCGTGGTTCATATGTTGGGAGAGGAGTGTAGTGAATTGTGAGGCAAGGGTGTCGAGGGTGTCGGGGGAGGCCGAGGTGTGTGAGGTGTTGAGAATTTCCGCGTGGAGGGCGGCCGTTTGGTTGATGAGGTCGGGGGTGCTGGATTGGTATGCTTTTATATGGTCGGGTGTGAGGGGAAGTCGAAAGTTGAGTTTGCGCGTCGTGTGATGTGTGTGGGGGTGGGTATGGGGAGGGGGGGATGTGCCATGAGGGAGAAAGGGGCGGGAATGACGAGGTGGATTGCAGAGTGGTCAGTGAAGTGGGAGGGGGAGGAGAATATCGAGCAAGAGGACGGGGGAGGGAGAGAGGTGAATGGGGCGTAGAGAGCCAGTGGTCAAGGCAGCCCCCACTGCGGGGGAAGGTAGGGATGGGGTTGTGGAGGGGTTGGAGGTGTGAGGTTAGGAGGGAGGTGAGGTCAGGGTGGCATGTACCTGTGGTGGTGGTTGTTTGGAAGTCCCCTCCCCATAGGGTGCGGTGGTGCGGGTGGTCGTCAGCTAGGCGGAGGCCCCATGCTGCAACTTCGGCATATAGGCGGGTCAGTTGGGGGGTGTAGAGCTGGGGCATGTACGTACCTATAAGGAGGTAAGGGGTGCCTGAGTGGGGAACGATTTTTAGGCCGGCGATATGGGGGATGAGGTGGGGGGGCGGGGTTAGGACAGTGGCAGACTGGAATGAGGCTCTGCGGACCGCGAAGATAACGCCTACGTTGGGTAGGGGCACATGTGAGTAGCATGGTCGGGAGCTTTTGAGGTGGTATTGGGGGAGGGCCATTGCCAGCGGGATTTGTGGGTGTCGTGGTTGGTTTCGGTGAGGATAAGGACGTCCGGACGGTGTGAGGTGGAGAGGTGTTCAACATCCATAATGGAGGTGTGGAGGCCGCGGGTGTTGAGGTGGATGAGGTGTAGTGG
>JAPMLY010003267.1:15000-25814 GCA_026401115.1 Tetraselmis chui | reverse complement strand
TCAGTGAGTGAGGCTGCCCTTCGGATAAAGGGATATACGTGAAGGGCGAAGCGTGATCTGCATTTGGAGGTGTTCAACTCGGCGAGGGAGCCTGGCTGTCATTGTGACGAAGATTATATTTAACTGCTGTTGAATGCCGATTTATTTTTAGGGACTCGCCACGGCTGTCAAAATCTCAAGGCTCCCCACCCAGAGCGAGCCAGTTACAGAGAAAAAGGCGAGTATTGTCGCACAAGATGGTCGACAAAAAAGCCCACGTTGTACTCATAGGATAATCGCCAATCCGCACTCAGACCTTCCGACAATAAGCTGGCAACTAAGCGAGGAAATTTTGAAGTCCAGGTCGCGCTATGTACAAATGATACAACCATATTAATGAGATGAAATATAGTGCTTTCACGTGGCGATGGGCACAAGGTGTACTCTGACAGCAAACAAAGGAAAGGAAAATTAGAACGAAAAATAAACAATATTTTCAGACTCAGTATGTCATGAACACGGCTTGAAGGGTGTCTACATCTCTTAGACATGCCACCACATCCTGAACAAACTATGGGTGCACATCAGTGGTTGTCTTTTGTGTGATTGTATTCCATTGCAGCGACGTGGGCTCGGATTTCAATTCAAAAGGGGTGATACTCCAACTTTGCGTATGCTTCTTTTTCTTATGTCACTCTGTGTTGAATCGGTTGTTATTTTTATCCAGTAGCCAATCAGTCTTCATCACCGTCGCCATCGCTGAAATTAAGGTTAATTCCTTGTGAAAATTCAATGTAAAATGGGTGGGCATACGCTGACAATATGCAATCAAGTCAATTTGAATGTTTACAAAAGACTGAAACACACACACACACACACACACACACACACACACACACACACACACACATATCACAAAAACAATCACCCCCTCCAAAACATACACCCACGCGCGCGCGCACGCACACACACACGCACACACACACACAAAAACACACACGCGCACACACACACACATAACACACACGCGCGCGCGCATAAACAAACCCGCGCACACACAAACATACACACAATCACACATGCACAACTACACGTCTAGCGGGATACTGAAAGAATAACGCACACACAAACACACACACACACACTCTCGCGCGCGCATGCACACATAGCACACACACACACACACACACACACACACACACACACTTGCGCGCGCACACACACACACACACATACTTGCGCGCGCACACACACGCGCGCGCGCACATACACACACACACGCACACATGCGCAAACACAAACATACACACAATCACACATGCACACCTACACGTCCAGCGGGATACTGAAATAATAACACACTCACACAAACATACAAACACACCCTCGCGCGCGCATGCACACATAACACATACACACACACACACACACACACACACACACACACACACACACACACACACACACACACTTCACACACACACTAACACACTAACGCACACGCACAAACACCCACATACACACACTAACACACACACACACACACACACACACACACACACACACACACACTAACGCACACGCTCACACCTCCACTCAATATATATTGCGCACACCCACCAATACACACACTTACACACGCTCGTATCACAAATACAATGACCCCCCATAATATACACCCCCCCCACACACACATACACACATACACACACATACACGCGCGCGCATGCACGCATTGCACACACACACACACACGCACACGCACACACACACACACACACACACACACACACACACGCGCGCAAGTGTGATGAAGATTGATTTATAGACAGCGAGAGAGAGGGAGGGAGAGTGAGACGGACGGACGAAGAGACAGATAGAAGGACAACCCCCAAAATGTAAACATGCATAAATATACTAAAAGACGATAGACATAATATACTAAGAGAGAAAAAGAGAAATGTATGGACAGAATATAAGCCACTGCTCACATACAGACAGAGACACAAAAAGACAAGGTCACAGGCTGATTGGCGGACAATTTGATGAGTGACAAACATTTTATTCAAATTTGTGAAGTATAGTCAGGATACGTGGTGGAAAAGAAAGAATCGCTTCCGCTTATGTATTCTTGTATTCGATTTTGCATCATGTCGCGCTGTATTGTCTTACTTCGTAGCATCACCGAGTAGCCTAAGAGAATATCCATGTTGTCATCAATGTTCCCCTTTACTTACAGTCAAAGTCGTCCCCTAACTATCATTACAAGCACCTAAAAGCAAACATGGTGAAATTATGCTTGCTTAGTGCTCTCTGATGCCCCATCCCGGCATTCTTGTTGTCCCAATACCCTTCCCCCCATTGTTCAATTGTAGCAATTGTATGAAACTGCAGCAACCCGTTACTTGGTTTTTGTACTTCAAAGTAAAGCATGAAGTTACAGCATCACCCGGTAGTCGAGAATTGCATAGTTGGTACGCGTTGAGAGAGATCACAGCAGTGGACATCGCTGTTTATGGTGATCTCATTAGCGCAACCTAAATCTTGTTTAATTGTGCAAGGGACAGCTGATGCTCCCTCTTCATAAACCACACGTCCAACCGGATCAGGCTGCTTGCTGTTTTGAATTCTCCAGACTCGCAGGCGTCCTTTTCTTGAGTATATCGAGAGCCTATCCTACCCTGCGATGATGCCGCATGTGTCCGTTCATCCCACTCACATCCCTGCGCTTTGATCCATTGCGGCGTACCAGGTTGGCCACAACCGGCAGCAGCAGCGCAAAGTACGGTAACAGGCGACCTTGCCTTTGAATCGGTGCAAACACATTCACCTGTCCGAATAATGAAACACGCGACACCGCATAAGTGATGATAACTCAGCAACCTCTGCAGTAGTGAAGGCTATACGCGCACTGCCAATTCAGATATCAATAAACCTTATGAGCTGCACTTCAGGACAACAACATACATAAAACATAGCTTCAACCATATGATATGTATTTGCGCGTTTCTCGGTCCCTTCAGCCTATTCATCCACCCGCCCCCCCCACACACACACCTACGCACACGCCCCCCCCCCCCCCCCCCCCCCACACACACGCACAAGGTGTGCATGCTGAACACAATAATCGGAGGGCAATTATGTAAAAGCGACCAATAAGAGATTTCAATACGTCCGTTGTATGAAGGTGCCGCTCATCACCTTCCCCTACTTCGTCCCCCGCATTGAACCACAACGCAACTCTGGGGTTGATACATTTGGGGGCTACATGCATTTTTTCTGTCTAGATTTGTTTAATAATCAGCAATGCAACGTGGAGGAGCGTCAATGCGAATGAAGGGCAAACGGGGCAACTTGGGAGTACCCATTACAGTGGACGATTTTCTCAATAATGACTAGAGACGATTCGGACGTATGTTTTGTATTTGTCTCAGATGATGGAAATGTAAATGAATTGTCTGTTGTGGTGCTATCACATGGATCTGAATGACAGATGATTTATCTGGTTATAAGTTTGGCACTTGAAAGTAACATAAGGGAAGGTGTATCGCGATGTGTCCAGAGTTCTAAGCACGGGGGTTGGCTTGGACACATAGTCGTCAAAAATATTCCAAAACTTGTATGCCAATGATATTAGGCAGTGCCAATTATGAGAGCGATTATCTCTCCATGAATCATGAATACGGCGATTCGACATATTGCGTTCGAGCGCTATCCAATTAAGACGCAGCAATACATGTCTATCACGACATGTGCAAGCATCCCAAAGAAAGTGGGGTCATAATAGACGAATTGTATTCGCCATTGATTGTGGCGAATGTTTAATGTCAGCTGCTGCCCCCCCATCGATTAACCCAGTCTAATTCATTGATAATTGTTAACTTTATGCGAGGTACGCGACATTTAAAAGTGGATGTGAATACATGCAAGTGAAACGTATACTTATGAGGTCAAATCCAAATGTTTCCATCCGTGTAACACTAAAATTTGTTGCAAATGAAAAAAATGCATATGCAGCATCCCAAAGAAAGTGGGGTGTAAATTATTGAATGACTTGCATTGCCATTATCTTTGCCGAATACTGTTTACTGTTAGCTATCTACCCCCATCGATAAACCAAGTGTAATTAATCGATATTTGTCAACTTTATACGTGGCACGCGACATTTCAAAAGTGGGTGTGGATACAAATGAAACGAATAATGATCAAGTCAAATCCAAGTGTTACCATCAGTGCAACACTAATATTTTCTGTGAATTCAAAATAAGCATATGCACTGATCTCGCAATCCGCACTCAGACCTTCCGACAATAAGCTGGCAGCTAAGCGAGGAAGTTTTGAAGTCCCGGTCGTGCTATGTACACATGACACAACCATATTAATGAGATGAAATATAGTGCTTTCACGTGGCGATGGGCACAATGTGTACTCTGACAGCAAATAAAGGAAAGGAAAATCAGAACGAAATGTAAACACTATTTTCAGATTCAGTACGTCATGAACACGGCTTGAAGGGTGTCTACACCTCTTAGATATACTACCACATCCTGAACAAACTATGGGTGCACATCAGTGGTTGTCTTTTGTGTGATTGTATTCAATTGTAGAGACGTGGGCTCGGATTTCAATTCAAAAGGGGTGATACTCCAACTTAGTGTATGCTTCTTTTTCCTCAATATGTCACTTTGTGTTGAATCGGTTGCTATTTCTATCCTGTAGCCAGTCAGTCTTCATCACCGTCGCCATCGTTGAAATTAAGGTAAATTCCCTGTGAAAATTCAATGTAAAATGGGTGGGCATACGCTGACAATATGCAATCAAGTCAATTTGAATGTTTACAAAAGACTGAAACACACACACACACACACACACACACACATACACACACACACACACACACATATCACAATTACAATCACCCCTCCAAAACATGCACACACGCGCGCACGCACACGCACACACACACACACATTCACTCACACACATACACACACACACACACACACACACACGTGCGCGCGCGCGCACACACACACACACATACATACACATAACACACGCGCGCGCGCCCCCCCCCCCCCACACGCGCGCGCACACACACAAGCGCACACAGACAAACATACACACAATCACAAATGCACACCTACACGTCCAGCGGGATATTGAAATCAAAACACACACAAACACACACACACATTCTCACTCGCGCGCGCATGCACACATAACACACACACACACACACACACACACACACACATACACACATACACACACACACACACACACACATACACACACAAAAACACACACACACACACACACACACACACACACACTTGCGCGCACAAACACACACGCACACACACACACAAACATGCAAACAATCACACATGCACACCTACACGTCCAGCGGGATTCTGACACTGTGCGACTCAAGATGACTGGATTGCATGCACGCATCGCTAGTATATTCCATCAGTTTGCGATAGTAGTGTGAGGGCAAAGTAGATGATATGCAAAGATGCAGTCGTTATATTCTGTGACACAAATGTTTTTTTAATTTTCAAAAGCACGCGACCCGATATGAATCATTATGGGTGCTTATCCGAACCACTAATGTATCGGAGTATATGCGTGACTATAATATCAATAAAATTCTTCCCGTTGTTTCAAATCATGCGAATCGCCATAATTCAATAACAACGACTATATATTCACAACCTTTGGGAACGACGCTCAACATTTGAACGCTTAAGCCCCCGCCAGGTTAGCCCGTATGCCGGGGCGCCGCCCGCCCGCCCATGCGGCTATCCCCTTCCTCCTACGGCCTACGCTTCATAGCGGCATAGCCAATTGCTGAATTGCCCACCCATAACGTGGGCACATTTCCCACATACCCCTTGTGCCCACATTACTTCCGGCGGGCAGATTATGAAGAATATGCAGCAAAGCTCGAATGACAAGCGGCGAGATAGGCACATAGCGACACACACACACACACACACACACACACACACACACACACACACACACACACACACACACACACACACACACACACACACACACACACACACACACACACACACACACGCATGTGTGATGAAGATTAATTTATAGACAGCGAGAGAGAGGGAGGGAGAGTGAAACGGACGGACAAAGAGACAGACTGAAGGACAACCCCCAAAGTGTAGACATTCATAAATAGACTAAATGATGACAGACATACAAAAAGACGAGAGAAAAAGAGAAACGTATGGACAGGTTATAAGCCACTGCTCACATACAGACAGAGACACAAAAAGACAAGGCAACAGGCTGATTGGCGGACAATCTGATGAGTGACAATATTTTTTTTGAAATTTGTGAAGTATAGTCAGGATACATGGTGGAAAAGAAAGAATCGCTTCCGCTTATGTATTTTTATATTCGAGTTTGCATCATATGTTGCGCTGCATTGTCTTACTTCTCAGCATCACCGAGTAGCCTAGGAGAATATCCATGTTTTCATCAATGCTCCACTTAATTTACTGTCAAAGTCGTCCCCTAACTATCATTACAAGCACCTAAGAGCAAACATGGTGAAGTTATGCTTGCTTAGTGCTCTCTGATGCCCCATCCCCGCATTCTTGTCGTGCCGGTACCCTTCCCCCCATTGTTCCATTGTAGCAATTGTATGAAACTGCAGCAACCCGTTACTTTATTTCCGTACTTCAAAGTATTATATGTATGTGCACGTTTCTCAGTCCCCTCAGCCTATTCATCCACCCGCCTCCCCCACACACACACCTACGCACACGCCCCCCCCCCCCCCCCCCCCCCCCCCCCCGCACACACGCACAAGGTGTGCATGCTGAACACAGTAGTCGGAGTGCAATAATGTAAAAGCGACCAGTATTAGATTTCAAGACATCCGCCACATGAAAGTGCCGTTTACTACCGCCCCCTACTTCGTCCCCCGCATTGAGCCACAAAGCAACTCTGGGGTCGATACATTTGGGGGCTACATGCGTTTTTCTGTCTAGATTTGTTGAATAGTCAGCAATGCAACGCGATATGGTGGAGGAGCGACAATGCGATTCAATTGCAAACGGGGACATTTGGGAGTATCCATTACAGTTGACGAATTTTCTCAATAATGATTAGAGACGATTCTGACGCTGGTCTTGTATTTGTCTCAGATGATGGAAATGCCACTGAATTGTCTGGTTGCTTGTGGTACTATCACATGGATGTGAATGACAGATGATTTATCTGCCGGTGACATATTTGGCATTGTAAAGCAACACAAGGGAAGGTGTATCGCTATGCTAAAGTGCTACAAGCACGGGGGTGGGCTTTGACATATAATAGTCGTTAAGAATATTCCAAGAGTTGTATGCCAATGATATTGGGCAGTGCCAATTATGAAAGCGATTATCTCCCCATAACAAATCATGAATACGGCGATTCGACATAATATTGTGTTCGAGCGCTATCCAATTAAGACGCAGTACTCCATCTCTATCACGACCTGTGCGACCATCCTAAAGGAAGTGGGGTCATAATAGACGAATTGTATTCGCCATTGATTGTGCCGAATGTTTAATGTCAGCTGCTCCCCCCCCCATCGATAAACCCAGTAGTCTAATTCATTGATAGTTGTTAAGTTTCTACAAATAAAACGTATACTTATGAGGTCAAATCCAAATGTTGCCATCCGTGTAACACTAACATTCCATGCAAATGAAAGAAATGCATATGCAGCATCCCAAAGAAAGTGGGGTGTAGATTATTGAATGATTTGCATTGCCATTACCTTTGCCGAATACTGTTTACTGTTAGCTATCTACCCCCATCGATAAACCAAGTGTAATTAATCGATATTTGTCAACTTCATACGTGGCACGCGACATTTCAAAAACGGGTGCGAATACAAGTGAAACGAATACTTAGGAAGTCAAATCCAAGTGTTACCATCCGTGTCACACTAACATTTTTTGTCAATTAGAAAAATACATATGCACTGAGCTCGCAATGCTTTGTCGGGAGGAGCCTTCAGAGTAAGGGGTAGTTTGGAGGCCACAGCACAGCCACGTCAATCTGCTGGATGCGCGAGACAGAGAGCTCCAAGCACTCTCTCAATCACCATGTTTAAACAATGTGACTTGTGTGCATTGCCTGCGTGTGCCTATACAAGATACACAGCACCAATTTCCCTTAAATCTAAAAATGAATTCATTGAAGTGAATATGCTCATTTACAGCAACTACGGTGATGGTGACTGCCTGACTCCTGAATGAGATGCAATAAAGTGTCAGCCGGTGCACTTTGTCGAGAAAGAGTATACATAGCTTGAGTTGTGGTTTTGGAGTATGACCCGTTGTGAATCGACTTTCGAGCCCCACCCCCACGTGGCTGCGATTGACTACCATCGCACAAATAATACCTGCCATGTACTCACAATCAATTCAGGATATGGTGGATTATGTCACAGGTAAAGGCACTCTTAAAGCCGCGTTCGTGATATGTTGACACTTTTTTAAATATTGTTCACATTTCGCTCAGTTGAATACCTCGTTTGCTATCAGTTCACTGAATATGCGCACTGCGGCGTGCAAGTACCTCATTTCATCTGATTGACATATTTCGTTGTGTCCATACTACGACCTCAACTTCAAATCATCCTCGTTTAGCGAGACAGCTGTCTGCCTGTGGGCGCAACCTTGAGAGCGGATTGGCGACCTTTCGGTGCAAGAAGCGCGTGGCTTTTTCATGGACCTTCTTGTGCGACAGCACTCGTCCCTCCCGTCCCTTCTGGCGTCCCTGCTCGTCCCCCCGAGTCCGTGGCGCTCTAAAAATCGTCACTTGCAAGCACTTGTGTGTCACCGTCGTCCCAAGGACAGCCATGCTCCGTCGCCCAGTTGAATAGCTCTGTATGATTTGACCGCTTCGCAAAAAAGCATACCCGCTCATTCCAAGGACATCCCTGCGCTCGCGCCCATTGCAACACCTCTAAATGACCTCCTCTAGCGGCTTCACTACATACCCGCTCATCCCACGGGCAGCCTTGCCCCCTCGCCCATTGCAGCACCTCCAGATGACCTCCTCTAGCGGCTTGACCGCATACCCGCTCATCCCAAGGGCAACCTTGCTCCCTCGCCCATTGCAACACCTCCAAATGACCTCCATCAGCGGCACCAATACATACCATCGCATTCCAAGGGCAGCCTTGCTCCCGCGCCCATTGCAACATCTTTAGATGTCCGAGTCTAGCGGCTATCCTACATACTTCTTCATTCCAAGGGCACCCATGCTCCCTCGCCCATTGTAGCACCTCCAAATGACCTTCTCCAGCGGCACCACAACATACCCACTCATCCCAAGGGCAGCCTTGCTCCCTCGCCCATTGCAGCACCTCCAGATGACCTCCTCTAGCGGCAAACCAACACACCCGCCCATCCCAAGGGCAGCCTTGCTCCCTCGCCCATTGCAACACTTCCAAATGACCTCCTCCAGCGGCATTACTACAAACCCGCTCATCCCAAGGGCAGCCTTGCTCCCTCGCCCATTGCAACACCTCCGGATGACCTCCACCAGCGGCACCACTACATACTTCTTCATCCCAAGGGCACCCTTGCTCCGTCGCCCAATCCAACACATCCAAATGACCTTCTCTAGCGGCAGCCCAACATACCATCGCATTCCAAGGGCAACCTTGCTCCCTCGCCCATTGCAGCACCTCCAGATGACCTCCTTCAGCGGCATACCGACATACCCGCCCATTCCAAGGGCAGCCTTGCTCCCTTATCCATTGGAGCGTGGGCAACTGTCCTGTCTCTGCAGAAAGAACAAGAAACGTTCAACATATTATAAGAATACAAAAGAGCAGTTGCGACAAAGGCGCGTAAAGAATCGACGTTAGTTCCCAAATAACGGCTTACCACACGTTCGACACATTTATTTCTCGTTGTGTGAATTTATATGCACAATACCTAAAACACACACCTCAAAACAAACAGAGGGCACCAGCAGGACTTGGTTTAAAAGACGATGTACCAAAACTCATACATCGACAGGTAACTCTTATATAGTGACAACCGCATTTCCGCAGCTTCCCTTACTTCAGTATCCGTCCCCTTATTCAACAACTCTCGTGGCACGTTCACCTCACCTGCTGCCTTCTCCATCCACTGTTCTAGAGACCAGGGGCACCCCTGGCCCCCCCTTCCCCACTGCACAAGGTCCAAGCTACCGCACAAGGACGAGGCACGCAGGCGGAAGCTGCTGGTGTCAACCAACCCGTCGCCCTCCCCCGCCTCCGCCACCGCTCGCACAGCAGCCCTCCAATCGCGGCTGACGTGCCTCACCACCCCGCGGTGCGTTGGCTCAAGTAGAGTCGCGATCAAAACTAGCACCTCCGCGGGAAGTACCCACGACTGCGGGTTATCAGCGTTCATACCGCCGCCACAGCAGTAGTGCTGCCGAGCTAGCTTTCGCGGGAGTCTACTGTGACGGACTACTGGCAGGTGATGGGCCGTCGAAAACAGTCGGGATGTCACCGCGATTCGTACTATGCTTAGGGTTATTGTTGAAACATGCAGAGGCTAGGCCTGAGTGCAACCACAATCATATGCGCAACTTTGATTTGGCGTCCCCATAGTGCTGTGGCGTGACTAGGTTCCGCTGGCCGCGGCGGCGGGGGCGTGTGGACTGTGAATAAGTCCGCCCACAGTATTTGATCACCACAGCATCAGCGCGCACCATATGAAAAGCGAGTTTCCCAAATAAACATGTACTGTATTTCAGAACTTTCTAAGGCTGCGTTTCATATAAATCCGCAGCTGCAGAATTTT
>JAPMLY010003267.1:0-7500 GCA_026401115.1 Tetraselmis chui | reverse complement strand
TCTGCATGTTTCAGTAACAACCCAAAGCATATCGCGGTATTAGAGTCATCAACAAAGAGCCTACCTGTTTCCGGCTTCCGACCGCCTGCCCGTCAGTCCGTCATTGTAGACTCCCGCGAAACCTCGGCAGCACTACGGCTGTGGCGGCGATATGAACGTGAATAACCCGCAGTCGTGGGTACTTCCCGCGGAGGTGCTAGTCTCTGTGGCGACTTTACTTGAGCCAACGCACCGCGGGGTGGTGAGGCACGTCAGCCGCGATTGGAGGGTTGCTGTGCGAGCGGTGGCGGAGGCGGGGGAGGGCGACGGGTTGGCTAAGAAGAGGAGCTTCCGCCTGCGTGCCTCGTCCTTGTGCGGTAGCTTGGACCTCGTCAAGTGGGGAAGGGGGGTCCAGGGGTGCCCCTGGTCCCTGAAGCAGTGGATGGAGAAGGCAGCAGGTGAGATGAATGTCTCAAGCGAGTTGTTGAATAAAGGGACGGATACTGCTGAGGGGAAGCTGCGATACTGCCGCCAGCCCGCGAAGAGCTACTATATAAAAGTAACCTATCTGTATATGCGTTTGGGTATGTCGTCTTTTAAACCAAGTCGTACTGGTTCCCTCCATTTGCTTAGATGTGTGTTAAAGAGATTGTGCATATATTAATTAACATTATAGTGACAAATATATGTGTCGAACGGGTGCTAATCTGTCCGTTGTTCGGGAACTAACGTCGATTCTGCACGCGCCTTTGTCGCAACTCCTTTTTCTGTTTTGAATAATGTGTTCAATAATTTTTTGCTGTTTTTGCAGAGACAGGACAGTTGGAGGTACTGGAATGGGTGACAGAAGAAGGCTGCTCATTGTCGGAGGATGCTTGCGCCGCCGCCGCCCATGGAGGCCAGTTTCCCACGCTACAATGGATTAGGGAGCAAGGCTGCCCTTGGGATGAGCGGGTATGCATTATAGCCGCCGGAGGAGGTTCTTTGGAGGTGCTGCTATGGGCGAGGGAGCAAGGCTGCCCTTGGAATGAAGACGTATGTAGTTTTGCCGCTGGAGGAGGTCACCTGGTGATGTTGCAATGGGCGAGGGGCAAGGTTGCCCTTGGGATGAGCGGGTATGTGGAGCTGCCGCTGGAGGAGGTCATTTGGAGGTGTTGCAATGGGCGAGGGAGCAAGGTTGCCCTTGGGATGAGCGGGTATGTCAGTATGCCGCTGTTAGAGGTCATTTGGAGGTGTTGCAATGGGCGAGGGAGCAAGGGTGCCCTTGGAATGAAGACATATGTAGTGAAGCTGCTATGGGAGGTGCTTTGGAGGTGTTGCAATGGGCGAGGGAGCAAGGCTGCCCTTGGAATGAAGACGTATGTAGTTATGCCGCTGTAGGAGGTCATCTGGAGGTGTTGCAATGGGCGAGGGAGCAAGGGTGCCCTTGGAATAAAGAAGTATGTAGTCTTGCCGCCAAAGAAGGTCATCTGGAGGTGCTGCAATGGGCGAGAGATCAAGATTGCCCTTGGGATGCGCGAATTTGTTTTATGGAATGGGCAAAAGAGCAAGGCTGCCCTTGGAATGAAGAAGTATGTAGCAATGCCGCTAGAGGATGTCATTTGGAGGTGTTGCAATGGGCGAGGGAGCAAGGCTGCCCGTTGGATGAAGAAGTATGTTGGAAAGCCGCTGATGGAGGCCATCTGGAGGTGTTGCAATGGGCTAGGGGGCAAGGCTGCCCTTGGGATGAAGACGTATGTACGGCTGCTGCTAGAGGAGGTCACCTGGAGGTGCTGCAATGGGCGAGGGGGCAAGGTTGCCCTTGGGATGAAGAAATATGTAGTGATGCCGCTTATGGAGGTCATCTGGACGTGTTGCAATGGGCGAGGGAGCAAGGCTGCCCTTGGGATGAGCGGGTATGTAATGGTGCCGCTGTTGGAGGTCATTTGGAGATGTTGCAATGGGCAAGGGGGCAAGGTTGCCCTTGGGATGAGGACGTATGTGGGGCTGCCGCTGGAGGAGGTCATCTAGAGGTGTTGCAATGGGCAAGAGAGCAAGGCTGCCCTTGGAATCCAGAAGTATGTTTTGGTGCCGTTAAAGGAGGTCATTTGGAGGTGTTGCTATGGGCGAGGGAGCAAGGCTGCCCTTGGGATGAGCGGGTATGTGGAGCTGCCGCTGGAGGAGGTCATTTGGAGATGTTGCAATGGGCGAGGGGGCAAGGTTGCCCTTGGAATGAAGAAATATGTAGTCTTGCCGCTAGAGAAGGTCATCTGGAGGTGCTGCAATGGGCGAGGGAGCAAGGCTGCCCTTGGGATGAGCGGGTATGTAATGGTGCCGCTGTTGGAGGTCATTTGGAGATGTTGCAATGGGCAAGGGGGCAAGGTTGCCCTTGGAATGAAGAAATATGTAGTGATGCCGCTAGGGGAGGTCATTTGGAGGTGTTGCAATGGGCGAGGGAGCAAGGTTGCCCTTGGGATGAGCGGGTATGTGGAGCTGCCGCTGGAGGAGGTCATTTGGAGGTGTTGCAATGGGCGAGGGAGCAAGGCTGCCCTTGGGATGAGCGGGTATGTGAGTATGCCGCTGTTAAAGGTAATTTGGAGGTGTTGCAATGGGCGAGGGAGCAAGGCTGCCCTTGCAATGAAGAAGTACGTAGTCTTGCCGCTATGGTAAGTCGTATGGTGAGTCATATGGAGGTGTCGCAATATGAAATATAATGTTGTTATAATTGAAAGGCATAACCAATGTGTGGAGGTATTCAACTGGGCGAAGGAGCATGGCTGTCCTTGGGACGACGGATATGGATACATAACCGCTCTCAAGCGACGATTTTTAAATGGTGGGACGAGTGCTGTCCCACAAGAAGGTCGATGAAAAAGCCCCGCGCTGCTCGCACTGAAAGGTTGCCAATCCGATCTGAAGGTTGCGACTACAAGCAGACAGCTGTCTTGCTGAACGAGGATGATTTAGAGGTGAAGTCGTGGTATGGACGCAACCAAATGTGTCAATCGCATGAAATGATGGACTTGCGCGCCGCAGTGCGCATATTCAGTTAACTGACAGCATACGAGGGATTCAACTCAGCGAAATGTAAGCAATATTTGAAAACTGTCAGCATGTATGGACTATGGACATAATTAAATATGTCAGTCGGATGAAATGAGGTACTTGCACGCCGCAGTGCGCATATTCAGTTAACTGACAGCAAACGAGGGATTCAACTGAGCGAAATGTAAACAATATTTTTAAAGTGTCAGCATATCACGAACGCGGCTTGAAGATTGTTTTAGAGTGCCTTCACCTGTGACATGATCCATCATATTGACTGTTGATTCATGTCAGTCTGAGTGTTACTTGTGTCATGGTAGTCAGTCGCAGCGACGTGGGGGTGGGGCTTGAGAGTCAATTCACAACGGGTCATACTCCAAAACCACAACTCAAGCTTTGTATAATCTTTCTCGACAAAGTGCATCGGCTGACACTCTGTATCTCATTCACGAGTCAGGCAGTCCCCATCACCGCCGTCGATGTAAATAAGCGGATTTACATAAGTTGATTAATTTTAGATGCAGGAGACATTGGTGCTGTGGATCTTGTATAGGCACACGCAGGCAATGCCTCCAAGTCATGTTGGTTAAGCACGGTCATTGAGAAAGTGATTGGAGCTCTCTGTCTCGCGCATCCAACACATTGAGTGCGTGTATACCTTTCACTAATGTAGAGGTTGGTGAGTTATCATCAGCCATGCGGTTTCACGTGTTTCATTATTCGGACAGGTGAATGTGTTTGCATCGATTTGATGGCAAGGTCGCCTGTTACCGTAAGCCGCTTGCGCTGCTGCTGCCGGTTTTGGCCAACCTGCTACGCCGCAATGCATAAAAGCGCAGGGGTGTGAGTGGGATGAACGGACACGTGCGGCATCATCGCAGGGTAGGGTAGGCTCTGGATATGCTCAAGAAACGGACGCCTGTGAGTCTGGAGAATTCAATACATGTAGCCGCCTGATCCGGTTGGACGTGTGGTATATGAAGAGGGAGCATCAGCTGTCCCTTACACATCAATTGAACAAGAATTATGTTGCGCTACTGAGATCACCATAAACAGCGATGTCCACTGATGCTGGGATCGCTATCGGCGCCCGGCAGCTTTGCAATTGTCGACCACCGGGTAATAGTGTAGCTTAATGCTTTACTACTTTCAAGTACGGAAATCAAATAACGGGTTGCTGCACTTTCATACAATTCCTAAAAAGGAGCAATGGGGGGGAGGGTACTGGCAGAACAAGAATGCGGGGATGGGGCGTCAAAGAGCACTAAGCAAGCAGTTTCCTATCATGATTGGCTTTAGCTGCTTGTCATGACTAATAATGAAGATACTACTATGAAAGTAAATGAAGGGGGAAATTGACGATAACATGGATATTTCCCAAGACTACTCCGTGATGCTACGAAGTAACAGAATCTAGCTCAACATATGTCGCAAAAGAAAATCTCAAAATACAGAAGCGGAAGCGATTATCTATTTTCAACCCCGTATCCTGACTTTACTTCTCATTTTGTTTTTTAATGTTCGTCAGTCAGAAAGTCCGCCAATCAGCCTGTTGCCTTGTCTTTTTGTGTCTCTGTCTGTATGTGAGCAGTGGCTTATAGCCTGTCCATATTCTTCTCTTTTAGTATCTTTATGTCTATCGGTCATCATTTAGTCTCTCTAAGCATGTCTACATTTTGAGAGTTGTCCTTCTGTCTGTCTCTGTGTCCGTCCGTCTCGCTCCCCCTCCCTCTCTCTTGCTGTTTACTAATTAATCTTCATCACACTTGCGCGCGCGCGCGCGTGTGTGTATGTGTGTGTGTGTGTGTGTGTGTGTGTGTTTGTGTGTGTGTGTGTGTGTGTGTGTGGTTATGTGCCTATCTCGCCGTTTGTCATTATGCTTTAGCTGCACATTCTTCAGTACCCGCCTGCCATTGTGCATAATCCATAACCAGCCTGTCACCGTGTCTGCTTGTAGTCTGTCCATATGTCTCTCCTTGTCTCTGTCGGTCATTATTTATTCCCTTTATGCATGTCTACATTTTGGGGGTTGTCCTTCTGTCAGTCTTTTTGTCCGTTCGTCTCACTCTCCCTCAATCTCTCTCGCTGTCTATAAATTAAGCTCCATCACACCTGTGTGTGTGTGTGGGGGGGGGGGGGGGGTGTGTGTGTGTTTATGTATGTGGCGGTTTGCCTATCTCGCCGTTTGTCATTCAAACCTAGCTGCACATTCTTCATGAGTTGCGTTGGCACAAGGGCTATGCAGAAAATGTGCCCACATGATGGGTGGGTAATTAAGCAACTGGATTTGCCGCTATCAAGCGTAGGCCGTAGGTGGTAGGTGGTAGATGAATGGGCGGGCGGGCACGTAACGGCAGGTGTAGGACTATTTGGCAAGGGCTCAGAGCACGGGGTGGGGTGGGCTCGGAAATGTATGATTCGAGCGCGGGGTTGGGCTTGGAATAAATTCAACAGTCAATAATAGTAAGAAAAGCAGGAGGAATTGGCATGCAAACATCTTGCTATGTAAAATTATGAAAGGGTTATTCCCATGATACGCCGACTGACAGACAAACAGACAGAGACACACAGGAAAAAAATTGGCAATTGAATAAATATTTTATTTGGTCAAAATATATACGTGGGATTCATCAGCGTTGGCACGTCGATGGCGCGTCATGAAAGCACGTTGCTCTCTGTAGGTTTCTTCACACATGCTGGGCATCACGCAAGTATCCATGAAATCAATATCGCCGCAGTCCCTGCCTAGTCGTCGCATGTCACACCATGCAGCGTCCTTCTCAATGATATATGAATCCGTGGATTGTGATGGCAGTTGGTCTTTGTGCATGCGGTTGCGAGCATGCCGGAGAACCAGGACTTGGGCGATCTTGATCCAGGAAGAAACGTTGTCCCATGCCTCAGAACCGTGAGAAGTAAAATTTCGAGGCCCTCCGCGTCGAGCATGCATCGGAAGTCCGCGCCGTGCAACATCATTGGCGGCTGGGCATGCGCGGGAAACAGTTGATAGGCATTGGTAGAGGTTGCGCTGCTGCTCGGGGGTGCCATCATCTGTTAGGGCGTCTCCAAATCGGTAAGACGACGCCAAGTCCGAAAAATCATGCTGCCAGGCTATCAAGTCACCCCATTCCAGCGAGTCGAGAGCTTTAGGGGCCTTTTCAGCATCCAATGGCCGTAGAGATGGGGCTTGCTGCAATGATAATCGAGCCTGAAGTGGTGCACTGATGGATTCTACATCACTCTCCATCGGATAATGGTGTTGTTATTGGGAAGGTGGTGTATGTTTTACTTGTTTTACAAGCGACACGGAGCCTAAGTTAAGGAATGCTACAAGGTGCTGTAATTTTGTTGTTACGAATGAGTTTTGGAACTACAACTAAATAATCTATGCTGACTAAGCGAGGTGGACGAGACTGGCGAGACGGACGACGCGAACGAGACGAATTCTGAGACT
The DNA here is from genome assembly GCA_026401115.1 of Tetraselmis chui. Classification (NCBI taxonomy): domain Eukaryota; kingdom Viridiplantae; phylum Chlorophyta; class Chlorodendrophyceae; order Chlorodendrales; family Chlorodendraceae; genus Tetraselmis; species Tetraselmis chui. Next base: position 1,043 of record JAPMLY010003267.1, on the reverse strand, counting down.
GATGAGCGGGACAAGTCGCTGAGAGTGACTAGGTATTGATGTTTACGGAACTAAAAGGAACACTGCTCAGCCGCATTGATGAAAGCAAGTGATAAGATATGAAAGCGCAATTCAGTTGTTATGTCTGAATCGACAATATGGCTTGCTATGTGAGACGAGGGCCCATAACCCATAGAAGGTGCAAAGGGACTGAGAGTGAGGGTGAACGGGAAAGCGAGAATGATAGCAAGAGTCACCGTGATATGGCTATAAATAGTTTAGCTTGCTCAGATGTGAGGCATCTGGTAGTACTCACACATGGTGCTAGCTAAAGTTAGTGCTGCTGCTCCGTTATGTAGCAATGTAGTGTTCAAGGGACTGCAAGCTGGCAGCTAAGAATTGAATCATAAGCTGCACATCTGGTCAGCATTCGTGTGATGTTAAAAACGCACAGAGGAATACATTACATATGGGTGTGTCTCAACACATGCAGAGTCATCTTATTCCGTAATACAATTTACCGAATGGGAACTCATCCCGCTACCGCAGTCTCTCACTTACACAAGGTTGCAGTAGCTTCTCCAAGAGAAACTCCACGTTGCAAGCCACGCCGGTGTTCGAACACATTAGGGGGGCTAACATTGACGTGATGGGGCATTGCAAGGTAAGTTTCACCACAGATTGCGTGGCATTCTTATCTATTTATCACGCGAAGTTTAGCCATGCTAGCAGCTCTCACTAACGTCGTGCGTTCTGAACAGTTTTCATTCGTTGCATCATTTGGCGCGCATCTATAGGATAAGTCACTTCACATCAGTCAAAAGTATTTCAACATCCCCCGGCGAGTATGTACTCTCTTTGCGACACTTGCGCGACGTGTAATATGTAGAAAGTCGTAAAGCGAAACGGTCAAAGCCGGTGCTTGCATAATTCAATCAAAGGGGAAGCTATGTGCTCGTGGCCAGGTTGATCTCGTCGACTACCAAAGTTCCCCGTTCATGAGCTGAAAGTACCTGCTGACCTACATCGACCATGGCCTGGAGATGGGATTTATTGCTCCACTG
>JAPMLY010003266.1:0-22129 GCA_026401115.1 Tetraselmis chui | reverse complement strand
ACCCGCTCGCCCTCGCGGACCGCCTACTCGCTATGGGGAGTATGTTGCCCATGTCTCTACTGTGCCGCGCGTGTGTGTCACTGACTCGTGTGAGCACGACCTGTCCGACCACATGGACGACATTTTTCCACTCCCTGACTTCTCCATGATGACAGCTCAGCCACGTCACAGGTACTCTGAAGGACCTGTGAGTGATGTCGCTATGGTGTCCGCAAGCGTCTGTGTTGAACCCACATCCTACAAGGATGCCTTGGTTAGTCCACAGTCCGCGGAATGGCAGACAGCCATGCAGGTGGAATTCAACTCTCTGACGTCCAACCAGACGTGGGATCTCGTTCCCCTGCCCGCTGGTCGCCGCGTGGTCAACAGCATGTGGGTCTACAAGGCTAAAACAGACGCATCTGGTGCTGTTTCTCGATACAAGGCACGATTTGTCGCAAAAGGCTGCAGCCAGCGCGAGGGGATTGACTACACGGAGACGTTCTCACCCGTCATCCGACTAGCTAGCCTCCGCGTCTTCTTCAGTATTGCCGCTGCTCGTGACCTCGACCTGGGCGGTCTCGACATCGACACGGCGTTTCTGTACGCACCCATCAAGGAGGATGTCTACATCAGACAGCCCCTGGGGTTCGATGACGGTACCACCAATGTCTGTCACCTCCGCCGGTGCCTATACGGCTTGAAGCAGTCCCCCAGGGAGTTTAACGAGCTGCTTCGCGACTGGCTAGTCTCTCAAGGCTGGCGCCAGCTGATCTCTGACCCATGCATCTACATCTTTGAGGCCGACGGCGTTTTCGCCATGATTGCCCTCTACGTGGATGACATTCCTGTGGCGTGCAACAACACCGCCTGGCGGGTGGCCTTCACCGCGCTGGTGCGCTCCCGATTTGACATCAAGGATCAGGGTGACCTGTCCGACATCATCGGCATGCACATCACCAGGGACAGAGCGGCGCGCACCATCAGCCTCGATCAAGGCAAATACGTGCGCGAGCTGCTTGAAAAACATGACATGGTGGACTGCAAACCCTCGTGTCTCCCGATGGACCCCGGTTTTTTGGCTGCGCTCTCCAAGCAGACGGCTGTACCCCTCACAGGCGCGGACCGGGACGTTTACCCGAGTCTGCTCGGCAGTTTACAATATGCCGCTGTATGCACTCGCCCGGACATTTCGACCGCGCTCAGCATTCTGGGCTCTGCGCAAGCGAACCCTACAGTAGCCCACATGCATGCCCTTAAGAAAGTGTTGCGCTATCTTAAAGGGTCTCCAGCCATGAGCCTGACGTTGGGGGGGGGTGAGGACAACACTCTCCAACTTACAGGCTTCGCTGATGCAGACTGGGGCAACGACAGTGTGACACGCCGGTCACGATCGGGATTTGTTTTTACACTGGGCAGAGGTGCAGTCAGCTACAAGTCTAGAAAGCAGTCCTGCGTCGCACAGTCAACATGCGAGGCTGAGTACTACTCAGCAGCGGACGCGACTAAGGAGGCCATCCATATTCGACAGATGTTGTCGGAGATCTTCAGTCGACCTGTCAGCGGGACGACCACAATCTGGGAAGACAACCAGAGCTGCATCGCCTATTCGCAGAATGCACTGGTGAGCGAGAAGACCAAGCACATCTACCTGAAGTATCATTTCGTGAAGGACCACGTACAGCTGGGGACCGTCAAACTACGGTACCTACCCACCGGTGACATGGTCGCTGACATGCTGACCAAGCCACTACCTGGACCTGCACTCGTGAAACACAGGAGCGCCATTCTGGGGACATCTGGACCCATGCAGCGACACACTTTGTAGAAGGAATTCTGTAATCACTTCCATCTGGTCACAAGACACACCTTAGCTATCTTGAGGGGGAGTGTTGTAAGTAATTCCTAATGCAGATTAGTTACAGAGAGCTAATGTATGCTCTGATAGAAGTCCTTATGTACAGGACATCACCTAGAGTGTCTGAGCGCGATATCACAAACTAGCGTACAGACAGCTGACAACGACAGCTGATACACACTCTTGTCTCGACACCAGCCGCCACCCAAGGCTGGTCGTGTAGCGTATCTGTAACCATCACGTTACAGTATCTTCCTTATCGAACCGTGCATACCACGTTCAACATGGCACCTACGTCGTCCCGGAAACCATCAACATTGACGGTCTGACACTTACGCCCTCACAAAAGGGGTTACTTCGTGCTGAGAAGCACAAGAGTGAATTACTTCACTTTGGTTACGTGACACAGTGGGAATCTTTTTATCGAGCAATTACACAACATGTTCCAGTCATGCAAGACGACACGTCTATCCCGAGGCAGTTCCACATGTACACCCGGTTTACGACGGTCGACTCTGGTTCTGTATGGCTACTGATTCTCGGACACATTAATCGATTGACTGGTGTAGGACCTACTGATTTACGAGTGGGAAGGCCGATGCCAACCCACAACTTGGCTGGACTGTCTGTGACACTTACGGAGACTCAGCGTAAGGCAGCTATTACTTCACCGTACCAGAATGGTCAAGACCCACATGTACTAGAGGATTGGCTCGAAGCACAGCCTCAGCGTTTTATAATGCTAGGGATTGCTGCTGACTCGTACGATGCAGTGTTCTGGGTTACTTCACAGTTTTCTGGACACCTAGGTGGGTGGTGGTTGAACCGGAAAAATCGGCCTCCAATTCCATCTACGTACAACGAGCTTGTTGCGGAGATACGCAAGTCGACGTTTCTTCCGAACATTCAGGACGACGCAATTAACGCTTTGCTAAGCTTTACGCAGAGCAACACGATGAGTTACGCGCTTTTTACTAAGAAGTACAACGACTACTTACGTCGTTCTCGTCAAGACATGACAGCTGAAGTACAGTGTGTACGCTTCATTACTGGCCTTGCAAACGTGGACCTCCAGAGGCTGGCGAGATCACACCGAGCTCAACAAGGTTACCAGATTACACTCGTGGAGCTACAAAACTTTTTGAATGACATCGTGACAGACTCGCCGGAACTAGGCAATGCAAGGTCTGCTGCTGGACCATCTGCCCAGCCCACACGCAAGCGCAACCTTGAAGACCCTTTCGAGGAAGCCTCTAACGTCTGGAAACGTAACAAAGGTGGCCGTGGACGTGGCCGCGGACGTGGACGTGGAGGTAGTAACAATGGTGGTCGTGGTGGTAACAATGGTGGACGTGGTCAGACATCCGGCCGCGAAGATTTTAATTCAATCGCAAATGCAATGACAGCTGAGGAGCGTAAGCGACACATGGACGAGGGACTTTGCTTCAAGTGCCACAAGAAGGGACATCGTTTGTTCCAATGCCCGGAGTTCAAGGGCAAGGCACCGATGCAACCTAAGAAACAATGATGGTGGCAAGGCTGTTCTACAAATGAACTGGAGCAGCCGGCTACATCTACTGTTCATTCTGAGACACTGTTAGCGACAGAGGTCGTCGAAACACCTTCGACATCTCCATCGACTACAGTTGCGACTCCTGTAACGCAAGTAGCAGGTCGTCGTCGTCAGACTAAGCAGAGACAGAGTCGTAAACCTGTAACCAGACGTTCAGTTGATTGGAAACTGGTTGACTCAGTCTTTGACCCTCTGCATGCACGATTCAACTTCACGTTGGAGGGATGTGCTGATGATGAAGGTCTTAACTCGCACGGTGACTTACCTCACTGTTCGCTGAGTGACTCGATTCTAGACAGAGACTTAACAGGAGAGAGGGTGTTCATCAACCCACCCTGGGAGTTAGCTGAGCAGATTGCGCAGCATTTTGAGGATTGTCGTCGAACATCTCCGACATCTACGATGGCTGTATTTGTACTACCGAAGTGGGCGAAATTTACTCAGGTGACAATGCACTGGAAACTCTATCAAGAATTCCCAGCAAGGACACAGCTTTTTACACGTCAGTCACTGGAGAACCCAGCGAATCAAGAGGTGGTTACTCCTGCCCCTTGGCCTGTACAGCTGTGGTTAGTCGACGCAGATTGTGCGTTTAACGACTCACCAAAACCTACAGCACCTGATCAACCCGACTCGGTACTTGTACCAACAGACGACTCGGAACCTTCCATCGCTACGCTGCGACTTTTTTCTTCGCCAGCTACAGCCCTACTGACTGACCTCACGGAAGCTCGCCCGTTAATTCGAACTGAGCTGACTGTGAAAACTCCTGATGGCGGACACCAAATTTCTGGATTAGTGGACTGCGCTGCGACACTTGATTTTGTGTCAGAGGACTTTGTACGACGCTTTGCTTTACAGACTCGGAAGTCTCCAAGTAAGACTCCAGTTCGACTCGCTAACGGACAACGAGTGACTTCTACGACAGTCTGTGACGTCACTTTTGAGCTGGCTCGACACGAGTTTAAACGGACTTTCAACGTCTTACGTGATTTACGCACAGCTGATTTAATCATGGGTTTACCATGGCTTGATGACGAACATGCCTCTTTACAATTTGGTACAACCAGAATTTTTACACTAATGGACGGCACAGCAGTGGAGACTACACTTGAGGAACGACGCCCTGAGTGTCTACTCCTGTCATCTACGAAAGTTCAGAAGCTTATGCGCAAGACGCGCCGCAGCAGGGGACGTCATGCTGATTTTTATGTCATTGAACTTACGTCAGTCGCTGAACACACGACAGACTTTCACACTGGAGAGGAACTAACAGCAGAACAACATGACAACTTCCGGTCTTTACTCTTTGATGACTTCCCGGAGTTATTGCAACCTGTCGACTCTCCACCTGTAAGCCGACAGTGGGATCATCCCATTGAAACAATTGGCCCGATGCGACGTCAACGTCTGAACAGATTGTCACCCGCAGAGCGCGCTGAGCTTAATCGACAGCTCAAAGACGCAGTGGACGCTGGTCTGGTCCGTCCTAGCTACAATGAGTTCGGCTCGCCAATTCTTTTTGTGCGAAAAGCTGATGGCTCGCTACGTCTGTGCATTGACTACCGTGGTCTTAACGAGGTTACGCGTAAAGATGCTTACCCGCTACCGCGTGTGGACGACACACTGGACGAACTTAAGGACGCGAACTTTTACACACACCTCGACCTCGCTTCTGGATTCTGGCAAGTTCGAGTGCGTGATCAGGACGTTCACAAGACGGCTTTTCAGACCCCTGATGGCTTAATGGAATGGGTCGCCATGCCGTTTGGGCTGTGTAACGCACCAGCTACATTTCAGAGGATGATGAACGACATACTTCGCGACTTTTTACACAAGTTCGTGACAGTCTACCTTGATGACGTCTGTGTCTACAGTCGAACCCTGGAAGAGCACCTGGAGCACCTACGTCTAGTGCTACAGCGATTCAAGGAGGAAGGGCTGAAATTACGCCTTAAGAAATGCTTCTTCGGATTGCAAGAAATGGAGTATCTGGGCTACACTGTGTCAGCCGGAAAAATTTCGGTTTCCACAAAGAAAATCGAGGCCGTTGCAGACTGGCCAGTGCCCAAGACGCAGAAGGAGGTTCGCAGTTTCGTACAGTTCTGCAACTTCTATGCGAGATTTATACACCATTTTAGCGACCTTACGGCTCCATTGACGGACTTACTGCGGAAGTCCCAGCCACAGAAGGTTACGCTGACGCCTGCCTGTTTGGAAGCCTTTGAGACTCTCAAGTTACGGCTCATTTCCGCGCCATGCCTGATCCTTCCGGAGGTCGGCTCGGACGCGACGTTCACCGTGGCTACAGATGCTTCAACAGTGGGGATTGCAGCAGTCCTGTTGCAAGACCAAGGAGGCGGTCTTCAACCAGTCTCTTACTGGGCGCGTAAGCTGAATCCAGCTGAGCGTGGTAACACTTACTCTGCGTACGACTTAGAAGCTTTGGCCGTATGCGAAGCCGTCAAGCATTGGAGGTGCTATCTTGAAGGCTGTTCTAAGTTCCTTGTCGTAACAGACCACGACACACTGCGGCATCTGCTCAGGCAACCGAACAACAGGCTGAACAAGCGGCAAGCAAGATACCTGCGGGATTTGCAACCGTTTGTGGGCTCGATGACACTTGCATATCGCAAGGGAGCTCTGAACGAAGCCGACCCGTTAAGCCGGCGTCCAGACTTCGTACCTCAGGCCACAGTACCCTTATTTTGGGATGGCGAGGTTCCGTCAGATCGAGAATTACGACGGAAGTCCCAGCTGCTGTTTGAAGACGCACAGTTAAATTCACTGACTGTTAACGCGTTGCAGCTGAGCCCTGAGTTCGCTGATCTCATTCGCGAGGGGTTCTCACGAGATTCGTTTTATGGGGACGATGGTGAGTGGACAAGAGACAGCCGGATAGAAGCCAGAGACGGGTACTTTTGGCGCCTCAATCGCCTCTGTATTCCACAGAACTCTGAGCTCCGACTGAGATTGATCGCAGAGCTGCACGAAAGTTCGTCAGCCGGTCACAGAGGAGTTGCTAGCACTCTTGCTAAAGCACTCGACAGATTCTGGTGGAAACGAATCCGCCAAGACGTGAAAGACTTTTGTGAACGCTGCGTCGTATGTCGACGAGCAAAGATTCGACCGCAGATGGCCGCGACTCTTTACCCATTGCCTGTTCCACTCAGACCGTGGCACACAGTTGGTCTTGACTACCTGACACACTTGCCTGAGAGCAACGGCTTTAACAGTGTGCTGATTGTAGTAGACCATCTAACTCGAATGGCCCATTTTCTGCCATGCACAGAGTCGATTACTGCCGAAGAAACTGCAACTTTGTTTTTACAGGGAGTCTACCGTTTACATGGACTGCCCCGTGTGCTAATCAGCGACCGCGACCCGAAATTTGTCAGCGCCTTCTGGCAGACCCTTTGGAGACGCCTTGGAACGCGTCTGAACATGTCTACCAGTCGACACCCAGAAACAGACGGACTGACAGAGCGCGTGAACAGCACGTTTCAACAGCTTCTTCGTTGCTTCTGTTGCTATGATGGATCTGATTGGACGACATTTTTACCGCAAGTGGAGTTTGCGTACAATGCTTCGCGTGCACTCGGAATTGAGCACACACCGTTCGAGGCTAACTTTGGTTTTTCTCCTGAGGAGCCTCCTGATCTGCTCTTCAGCATGCGACCATCGATTCCAATTTCGCAAGACGCAACAGAACGGTTGAGATTGTTACAGGAAGTACACAGCCTGGTACGCTCTGTGTTACAGCTACATAAGGACGAGATGCAGGCGCGCACAGAACCGTCAACAGCGCCACACTTCGCTAAGGGAGACAAGGTGTCAGTCGTCACAGCAAATCTTTTTCTCAGAGGACAACCGAACAGGAAACTCAGAGACAGACAGCTCGGCCCTTTTCCAGTGGAGGAGCAGATTGGAAAACACAGTTACAGATTGAAACTACCAGCGACAGTACGCTTACATCCTGTGTTCCATGTTAACAATTTACGGCCCTGCTCTACCGCTCCACTACGACCAGCTGTTCCGGTAACTGTACCTGAAGGAGACGACGAGGAGTTCGACGTCTCACACATCTCTGCTGTGTGCATCAAGTCGCTACCATGGCGACGAGGCAAATATTTGCTCTTCATGACGCACTTCAGTGATGACGACATTCCACCTGTCTGGCACCGGTTGAACGAGGTGCATCGAACAATTGCGTTACAAGAATTCTTGGAGACGCCCCAATGGCGCAAGTTCGCCAAGACTCAGGCGTACATTGATTTCATGCACGCTTTCCCAGCGCGCATTCCTGAGTCCCAGTAACTGCTTCAGTATAGGAGCCAAGAACCACGGAGGTCTGCCTCGCGGCGGCCTCATTGATCTGTCAAGAGGGGGAGGGTACGAGTGTGACGAGTACAGTCCTGCAACAGTACATTGCAGGACATTGTACAGGTACTCGTTACGGATATCAATTCGTGCTTTTCCACAGGATGGACGTATACTCGTGGGTACGTCGCTACTGCAATATTGTAATGGTGCTGATGCTACAGTACGACCAGTACCTCCCGGTACGTACAGATATGCATAATTAATCTAACCAGTCAGATGACGCGCCAGAACGAGCTCTCCAATGCAGAAGGAGCCGCGTCGTGAAACCCAATGCTAGGCAGGCCGCGTCTCGAGGCGGATGACGACGGTTGAGCAGCACTAACGCCTGACACGTAAGCGTAGCTTGCAGGCGTGACTATGTTGTAAGTAATTCCTAATGCAGATTAGTTACAGAGAGCTAATGTATGCTCTGATAGAAGTCCTTATGTACAGGACATCACCTAGAGTGTCTAAGCGCGATATCACAAACTAGCGTACAGACAGCTGACAGCGACAGCTGATACACACTCTTGTCTCGACACCAGCCGCCACCCAAGGCTGGTCGTGTAGCGTATCTGTAACCATCACGTTACAGTATTTTCCTTATCGAACCGTGCATACCACGTTCAACAGGTTATGGAGCCCTCCACATGAAGGTTACGCGAGACGACAGTGCCTTTCGGCGTGCAACTTGGACACTCGCCCGAAGGCAAAGCCATTTTTTTTTTCGAATAATCATACTTTACTCTGTATATTTATTTCCACTTTCTCAAACACTACTCTACGGAACAGCCCCGCTACCACCTACTCTACTCTACGCCACGACGACCTAGCCAGCCACACAAGCGCACTCGCTTGTGTGGACAGGGTGCATACAGGTCCAAGCTGGAGTGGGGAAGGGGGGAGCATTGTGAGGGTGAATACTCATACACAGGGTGCACGACAGCTTCAGCCGTAACGTAGAGCAGCGGACATATACACCTGCCTGTCCTTGCCTCGGCTGTCACTGTGCCCCACACTGGGTGGAGGATACGAAAAAGGTGCATTGAGACACCCCGGGGCAACAGGCCGACGGGTCGGCGGGCATCAGGCCGTCTCTTTGTATACCGTCGTTAGGCACAGTTACCGCTAGTGGATTTTTTCCACTGTCCGGTTGGGTACTCGACCCTTTCACGATGGCGCCAAAATCAAAGCCGACACCTACCGCATCGGCCGCCGACTCGGGTGTCGACTCCGGCACGTGCGACACTCCGTTGCCCGACTCAGCCGGCGACAGCATTCGACTGGTGATGGAACAGCTACAGCTGCTCCACGCCAGAATGGACGACCAGGACCGGACGCAGTCGGAGCTTCTCCGTCGGGACGCACTGCGCGATCACCCGGCGCCTATCGACACGGCGCCGTTCCAACCTGTGCCCAACCAGTACCGGCCTACTAGCGACCCCGTGCCTACTCCAGTACACGAGTACCCACTCCACAGCAGCGCCAGCCGCAGGCCCACGATCGACCCGGAGTTCGTTGCGATGACAGCAGACTGGGCCACCAACTTCGATGGTGACTCTTTTTCCCGGTCTTTTCGCATGGACGCTCCGCTTATGCCGAGGACGGGTGAATTCAAGGCCTGGAAGCGCGACTTCCTGTCGTTCCTTTCGATTAAGGGGGCTGCACTGATCCCTCAACTTGCTCTTTCCTCTTCTGGCGTGCCTCTGAATCCAGTCGCTCAGCGGTTCGCGCACGCGATGCTCGTTCAGTGCTGCCGCCAGAACAAGCCAGCTGCACAGGCCATCGCGGGGGTCCCCGCTGGACGACTCGACTGCGGGACAGCCGCATGGGAAGTGTTGTGCGAGAGACTGGACGCGCAGTCCATTTCACGCACGTTGTCGCTCCTGGACCGCATGATGGTTCGTCAGGCCTCTGGTCAATCAGTCTCGGCATACGTCCACGCTGTGAAGCAGTGCTTCGATGAGCTGAACGAGTGCCTGCAGCTGAAAGATGGCTCTGCAGCCATTCACCCCCACGTCCTCGCTCTGGTCATGATTCGCGGTCTGTCGAACGTTGGGCAGTATGGCCAAGCCAAACAGTGTGTGATTAATGCCTTTGACACCGACTTCATCCTGTCAGCCGACAAAGTGATGGGGAGCATTGTCCACCAGGCTCAAAATCTTGATGCAGATGTCTCCAACAAGGGGGACAGTACTGATTCCGGGCCTGCGGTCAATGCCTTCCTTGCGGATCGCAAACGGCAGGGTGGCCGTGGCGGTGGGGGATGGACCGCGGACAAAAAGAAGTCCAAGTTTGCAATGAAGTGCGGGGCCTGCGGAGACCCAAACCATGTCTGGTCGACCTGCAAAGCGCCGGATGCTGATGTCCTCCGCTGGACACTGGCCAAGCGCAAACAGATTGCCGAGAGATACGCGGACCAGCCTCCCCCCACTGCACACCTCAGCCACCTTTCTGCTGCTGAAGCATCTGAGGGACATGCTCCCGCTGAGGACGCACTGGAATACGACATGCAAGACGAGTATGACGACACTGAGGTCAGTACGTCCTTTGCCTCAGTTGCATTCACGTCTGCTGCATCTCGTGTTGCCGACCTGTCTGAGTACTGGGTAGTTGACTCTGCCTGCTCCGTTAACTTGACGTCATTTCGGTCGGATTTTTCGGAATTTCATCCATCCTCCCGCCGCAGCACAGTTGGTGGTGTTGGTGTCACGGTCCAGGGCAGTGGAAAAGTCCGCATCCCCATTTGCCTGACCTCCGGTCGAACAGTCTTTCGGCTCGCTCATGCCCTGTACACCCCTGACTTGTCCTCTCGATCAGCGCAACGTATCAGTCGTCTCCTGAGTGTCAGCTGGATGCAGCAACACTCAGGGTGTGCGTTTTCTTTCCCTACAGACACTGACTCTGGCACTGTCCGTGTGACCACAGGAATGGGGATGCTAATCCCGTCGGGGAACGGACTGTACCTCCTCCCGAGGTCGCATGCATGTGCGGGGATGTCCTCGCCCACCGTAGACAGTCGTAGCCAGAACTCTGTCGCACTTGCTGCTGAGTGCGACGCTGCTTTGTGGCACAGTAGAATGGGGCACCTGAACATGCAGAGCCTGCAGGCTCAGCATTCTCATAACACGGTGTCTGTACCGGTTATGCCTAGTTCTGTAAAAGATCTCGCCTGTGAGTCTTGCAATCTGAACAAAGCCACGTCTGCGCCAAAAAATCGCACAGCATCTCAGAAGCCAGCCGCCCCGCTTCAACACATGTCGTGTGATCTGTGGGGTCCTGTCAGTGTACCCTCCCCCTACGGCCTGCGGTATTGCCTGCTGGTCATCGACCACCACACTAACTTCATGTGGGTGCGGTTTCTGAAGTCTAAGGATGAGACGTGCGCGAAACTGGAGACCATCCTCCTGGACGCGCGGCATACTCATGCCCGTTATCACTCACACCTCCATGCATTTGCACCGTTTCTGAAATTCGACTCAGACTCGGTTTTTGAGGCCGCGAACACGCAGCTCATGTGCGCGAGATTGGGTTTCAGCACTCAATTCTCGGCGCCCTATGCACATCACATGCTTGGGAAAGCAGAACGCCCGTGGCGCACACTGCGTGACTGCGCGTCCTCAATGCTTCACGCCATGTCTGTGCCTAACAGCATGTGGTCATGCGCGATCAGCACTGTGGTCCACCTCCGTAACCGTACTTACAGTCGGGCTGTTGGCCCGTCTGGGGGGGTCCCTGTCACCATTCTCACAGGCGCAGTCCCTGACGCGTCAGTATTTCGCGTGTTCGGATGTGCAGCATTTGCCAAGGTACCTGATAACCTCAGACGGAAACTTGGCCTGAAAGCGTTCCGAGGTGTGCTGGTGGGGTACTCTCATAACTCCCCAGGGTATCGTATCTACAACCCCGCGACCAGGCGCATCACCACGTCTGTTCACGTCAAGTTTGAAGAGACTGTGCCCGGGTTCGGGACATCCCACCCTGTCGCCTCGTCGATTGATGTGTGTGCAGACACAGAGGCTCTCCCCATTTCCCCTGAAAGTCACCCACTCCCAGATCTGACCCTGGACACAGATGACACAGGGTGTGTGGAGGAGGTCGACAGACCCGCTCGCCCTCGCGGACCGCCTACTCGCTATGGGGAGTATGTTGCCCATGTCTCTACTGTGCCGCGCGTGTGTGTCACTGACTCGTGTGAGCACGACCTGTCCGACCACATGGACGACATTTTTCCACTCCCTGACTTCTCCATGATGACAGCTCAGCCACGTCACAGGTACTCTGAAGGACATGTGAGTGATGTCGCTATGGTGTCCGCAAGCGTCTGTGTTGAACCCACATCCTACAAGGATGCCTTGGTTAGTCCACAGTCCGCGGAATGGCAGACAGCCATGCAGGTGGAATTCAACTCTCTGACGTCCAACCAGACGTGGGATCTCGTTCCCCTGCCCGCTGGACGCCGCGTGGTCAACAGCATGTGGGTCTACAAGGCTAAAACAGACGCATCTGGTGCTGTTTCTCGATACAAGGCACGATTTGTCGCAAAAGGCTGCAGCCAGCGCGAGGGGATTGACTACACGGAGACGTTCTCACCCGTCATCCGACTAGCTAGCCTCCGCGTCTTCTTCAGTATTGCCGCTGCTCGTGACCTCGACCTGGGCGGTCTCGACATCGACACGGCGTTTCTGTACGCACCCATCAAGGAGGATGTCTACATCAGACAGCCCCTGGGGTTCGATGACGGTACCACCAATGTCTGTCACCTCCGCCGGTGCCTATACGGCTTGAAGCAGTCCCCCAGGGAGTTTAACGAGCTGCTTCGCGACTGGCTAGTCTCTCAAGGCTGGCGCCAGCTGATCTCTGACCCATGCATCTACATCTTTGAGGCCGACGGCGTTTTCGCCATGATTGCCCTCTACGTGGATGACATTCCTGTGGCGTGCAACAACACCGCCTGGCGGGTGGCCTTCACCGCGCTGGTGCGCTCCCGATTTGACATCAAGGATCAGGGTGACCTGTCCGACATCATCGGCATGCACATCACCAGGGACAGAGCGGCGCGCACCATCAGCCTCGATCAAGGCAAATACGTGCGCGAGCTGCTTGAAAAACATGACATGGTGGACTGCAAACCCTCGTGTCTCCCGATGGACCCCGGTTTTGTGGCTGCGCTCTCCAAGCAGACGGCTGTACCCCTCACAGGCGCGGACCGGGACGTTTACCCGAGTCTGCTCGGCAGTTTACAATATGCCGCTGTATGCACTCGCCCGGACATTTCGACCGCGCTCAGCATTCTGGGCTCTGCGCAAGCGAACCCTACAGTAGCCCACATGCAGGCCCTTAAGAAAGTGTTGCGCTATCTTAAAGGGTCTCCAGCCATGAGCCTGACGTTGGGGGGGGGTGAGGACAACACTCTCCAACTTACAGGCTTCGCTGATGCAGACTGGGGCAACGACAGTGTGACACGCCGGTCACGATCGGGATTTGTTTTTACACTGGGCAGAGGTGCAGTCAGCTACAAGTCTAGAAAGCAGTCCTGCGTCGCACAGTCAACATGCGAGGCTGAGTACTACTCAGCAGCGGACGCGACTAAGGAGGCCATCCATATTCGACAGATGTTGTCGGAGATCTTCAGTCGACCTGTCAGCGGGACGACCACAATCTGGGAAGACAACCAGAGCTGCATCGCCTATTCGCAGAATGCACTGGTGAGCGAGAAGACCAAGCACATCGACCTGAAGTATCATTTCGTGAAGGACCACGTACAGCTGGGGACCGTCAAACTACGGTACCTACCCACCGGTGACATGGTCGCTGACATGCTGACCAAGCCACTACCTGGACCTGCACTCGTGAAACACAGGAGCGCCATTCTGGGGACATCTGGACCCATGCAGCGACACACTTTGTAGAAGGAATTCTGTAATCACTTCCATCTGGTCACAAGACACACCTTAGCTATCTTGAGGGGGAGTGTTGTAAGTAATTCCTAATGCAGATTAGTTACAGAGAGCTAATGTATGCTCTGATAGAAGTCCTTATGTACAGGACATCACCTAGAGTGTCTGAGCGCGATATCACAAACTAGCGTACAGACAGCTGACAGCGACAGCTGATACACACTCTTGTCTCGACACCAGCCGCCACCCAAGGCTGGTCGTGTAGCGTATCTGTAACCATCACGTTACAGTATCTTCCTTATCGAACCGTGCATACCACGTTCAACAGCCTAGTCTGGGCTAAAACCTATTTAAGCCCAGTGCAGTAGAGGGAGGTGACAGAACCTTTTTAACAATTCCTTTGTTCATTTACAACATCTACTGCCCAAGTACAGCAGTGAAACATCTTTCTTCAATTACCTCTCGACAAACTTCGATTGCCATCTTGCAACAACAGAACTAGACAGATTTGAACAGATTTGTGCTAGCGTTTAGCTTTCAGAGGCGGTTAGGCCTAAGCCCGCCGAGGAACAGTGAGGCATACCACAGCATCGGCAAAGTATCGCGAAGATTGGAACCCAAAGTACCATGATGAGCAAATGGGGAGAAGAAAATGTTGCATGAATTCTCGCGGCACATCCCCCGAATTCCGTCGAACGGGAACATAAGTCTTAGATCGACTACGAACAAAATGTTGCATGCGGACATAATTGACATAACGCAATGAGCGAGAGTCCACAACACCCATGCCAAAGAAGCGACGAATTGCCACCAAAATAGCCAAGCGATAAACTAACTCAGCCGCCATAGGCGCCAAGCGGCCCCCATCCTCCATAGCGAAGGATTATAGTCATGGCCCGATTGAACCGACGGCATGCCAAGTATGAAGCTTGAGTTCGGACGTTCGCATCGAGTTTGCCATGCTGAGCTCCCAATGCGAGACTGCCTAGGAGTGGGAGGCGAGTGCCTACCCGCTAACATCTCTAATGTCAAGTAGGGACTAACGCTCGGTCACTCGAACATGCCTTTCGATGACCTATACATAGCAACACCACCACAAAGTAGTTAAACCTTCTCTATAGGTCTTAACAGACGTGGTCACTTGGTGAAATTTGTCCCATCCGTGTTTTTGATTACATGAGAAGGCCCCAAAGTAAGGTAGGTCCAGCGTTAGTTGAAAACACTAATGTCAAGCAACCCCGCGTGAAAAAGTTGCCCGATCCCGCTACACAAGTATTAACATGTGATCACCCCCGGCAACTTGAGGCCTTGTAATAGGGTCGTCATCAACACCTAAACCATGAATCGTTAAGGAATGTTGACTTAGATAAGTCTTCTCGCCTGTGGCAGGTGCGTGTGGAGGCATTAGCGGTGTGGCATTGCCCACGCTAAGATATCACGTCTAAAAACTGGCATTTTCCTCTTTCGCAGCTCTCGAATCACCCAAGCTATGCGTTTTTCCAACTCGAAAGGCATGAAGACGCCTCCAGGCTTCTCCGGCGGCTGAGACTCTCCGGTAAGATTGGCTTCTTGTAGCTTCCGCATGAGTTGGCGGTGACTTATCACAATACCATATTCGCTAGTTCCGCACCGGCACGTGTCGCTGCAGATGAGATACTGACGCCTTGGCTGTCCATCCTGTGTTGATGAGCCTCTTTAACTGCCTTATAGACTCGGTCGCGGTAATCTATCCACGTTGGCGCTCCCTTAAATCGGAGGTGAGACTCCTCCTCTGCACGCTTTGCTCCAAACGCTTTAGTCTTCCGACCAGTATTCCCCCTCCTGTGTGCACCCCTGTCCACACTAGTGATGTGTTGCCAGTCATTTTGTGCTGCTACTCCCTCCATATCATTGTCGTCTTGTGTAGCCGGTGGTGTGAGTTGTATGTTCTCCTCTTGGGAGGCGGCCGATGCCAAGTCGAGTAGGTCCTTCATTTTTTTCGTCCGCCTTTACACGCCCATCTCTAGCGCGCCGTAATAAGGCGATCCCACCGTTACTTTGAGCTCCTTGGCAACAGCCAAACCGGCTTCCAACATACCAACACCGTCCTCCCTCCCTTGAGCCCAACGACTGCACGCTAGCTGAAAAAGCTGTTCTTTTTGCTTTTTGTCGAGGTTGACGTAAGGGACCGACTGCCTCGTCGGTCGCTCGACTCCCACCAACACAGGCACATGCTTTGTTCCCGACAATGGAGAAGAGGAGCCCACGGACGAACGTGGCTTGGCAGCCACCCGTATTCTGTGCAAGTCATAGAATGATTGTATTTCAGGAAGCCGTCGTCGTGTGAAAATTTGGCACGCATAGGGGGGATATAGCACGTGCGCTTTGGTGGGTGCTTGCATGAAGTTTCAAAAAACAGTACTGAATTCAAAATACTCGGCGCACATACCTGTCAGAGCGGCGTCGACTCGCATCGTGCAACGTCTCATTCATACTTGCCACAAACGCATGGACCCGGCAGTCCACTCAATTAATTGTCGATTGGTGTAAAAAGGGCAGCTTAAAGACCGAGTTTGAGGCCAGTGGGGGCTTGGTGGTCTAAATGGTGTTAGGTGCGTTAGTTGTAAGATCGAGCGATGCGGCACTGATCGCTCGACCCGCACCAAGTTTTGTTGACCAAAAGGTTGCTGCCTAGCACCAATCTTACCCCATACTATCCTAGAATGCCCTAAAGCCCTAATAGATTACCATGGATGCCCTAAGGGCGAAGTTATGTGAGTAGTTGTGGTCTACCAATCACTTTTATGGGGCAGAGTTAGTCGGCCTTGACATTAGAGATACCATTGACAATAGAGATGTTAGCGGGTACTACAATATATGGGGAACTCTAGACAAGTGCTCGTGCAAGCACTTGTGACCGTCACATAAACAACACTATGTTCACCTTTTCTCTTTTTTTTCTTGAAAAAATATATATTCAAAACGCCTTTATTATACGGGCGGCGATTTACAAGCACGTAAACCTTAGAGGGTGCAGTGCCCTTTAGTTTAATATACTGAGTTAAATATATAGGGTTTGCAAACTCACGGACATATGTGACATAATATAACCCTTACACCCTAGCGGTTAGAGTTACGGTAAAGCGGTATCACGTCGATATCAGCAACCAACGGCTTATAAAAGCCAACGGCCGGATCACAACTAACCATGTCTTTCTTACCCCTAGCAACGGGTGGTAGAACATCCCCATAATGCCGGTTCAACTCCGAGCACTAGCACTTGCGACTACAGTCACGCCTCTATCTCGAAGGCGTGTATGTACAGAGTGTCAATTTTACCGATAAGACCGACACTCTATATACGTGAGTGAGCAAGTCGTTCCGCATATCGAGCCGCTCACGGCAAATATTGGATATGCGACAACATTCCGACATATTGAATGCTATTATGGCGTTTGGGCTCCCCATCCCCGCCTTGTGGCACATGGTTACCAACAACACGTCGCAGACCCGCCTCTAGTCACAACCGCTAGTGGCCGGCGACTACTCGTAGGGCGACAGTCGGTGGCTTCGGCCGCTTCACTGCTCAAGCTTGCGCGTCTCGCATGCAAGGCTCACGATAGAAGATCGCAGCAAATCAGCATTCCTTCAGTGGCATTGGCGCCAACAAGTGGTAGTGTGGTGTACCATTCCCCGCTCGTTTCGATGAATGACGACCACGAGCTCTCGTTGCTCGCGCTCGCTTATGAGACCAGTCCCGATGTCATCACTTCCGGCATTGAGTACACCCCGCGTGCCGTCTTCGAACCACATTCTAGGACCCCGGCCGAGGACACCACTAGCACCCCATGCGAGCACCCGCCCTAGCGTGGCTCTCGTAGGTCCCCCGGCCGCGCTTGCCCCTTGGATGCGGCCCGTTCATTCCTCGTCAGCGTCTAATTTGTTATTCCTCGTGCGCGTACCTGAAGGCTTGGTTAAGGCTTTCGCCAACGTTTCAACCCACAGCTAGCTCGGCCATGTCGACTCGTTTCCGACGGAGATGCAACCGCCAACACGACCCTCGCCGTTTGTCTACCTCAT
This sequence comes from Tetraselmis chui, assembly GCA_026401115.1. Classification (NCBI taxonomy): domain Eukaryota; kingdom Viridiplantae; phylum Chlorophyta; class Chlorodendrophyceae; order Chlorodendrales; family Chlorodendraceae; genus Tetraselmis; species Tetraselmis chui. Next base: position 4,398 of record JAPMLY010003266.1, on the reverse strand, counting down.
CTATTAATAGCCATCGGCCGTCGACCATCCCGTCTACGCCCTCAACCCGTGCTTCGCCTTGTATTGTTTCCAAAGCCGTTACGGCTAAGATCATTGCCACTGTCGCGGCGTGACAGCAATTCGTCACCGCACTGTTCGAAGTGCACACGGCTACATTACACGCCAAGATCGAACATCGCCTTGAGCGCAACCAAAACTGGAACGCACCGCAGTCCATTCCCGCTACCGCGCTCGGTGCGACGGAGCGAAGAAGACCACACAAAGCCACATACGTCACCGACAATGATACCCAACGACTTCCCCACCCACGCATGCGCTTTACCGAGCTTGCGAGCCCCATCTCCGGGCACCCACCGATCACAATAAATTTCAGTTCACCAACCCGCTCCCGGAATCCCCCGCGCGGACTGCAGCAATAGTTGGACTCCAACCACTCGGAAGCGTACACCCGGTCTCACCGCTCGACCGCCCGCCGTACCCGACTTCGGGTGGTCGAGCGGGGGCACCGTTTGCACCGGACTTGGGGCGCAAAGGTTCCGCGCCCCCTCCTCCAAAAATTATAGGCGGCTTAACCCATGCCCCCATGCCACTGGACTTCCTCCCGGCAACCCGTCTACTCTCCCTAAATGCGACACCGCCACTAGCATAGTTATGCTTACGCGAGCGTGATCACAGACCGGGACGTGCATGGCCTATTTTCAACCTCTCCATGCCCCCCGACACAAGGGCCGTCTACGTCACTAATAACCCCGAGGAGGTCAGCCCGGTCGAGCTGCCGCTCACGCGGTCTACCGGAGGTGCTCTACACCACCGCATAGGACTCGTGTTAGCCCAACAAAACTCTCTCTCACTACGGGAGTGGTCGTCGCCCTCTCAAGACATCTCGTGCGCAACGCACAACCTCCCGCCGAACCCGACCATGCTGGCGACCCCGCCCCAATCGCCTCCACTCTGCTTTCCGCATCGGCTCCACGCCCGCGGGGTGTCAAAGCAACGGTCGATTTTACCCCGCTCCTCTCTTTGCACTTCGTCAAACACAACATCCAGCTTAGACCAAGCCGCGCGACAGCCGCCCGCGGCTTCCAGCCTACAAGCCACGCTCCCGTGCTTGTGCCAGCCTTCGCTACGGTGGACCTCAAAATCGCGCGCCTTCACATTTGTGCCGGCTTCGGGGGCGGATTTTTCCATTCCCTGCTCCGTGCACGGGCCCCGGCCGTGCGCAACCTACTACACCTCCATGACACCGTTTCCGACGCGCTCAAGACGGGGCGGCATGCTGTCTCGCATTTCTATTTTTCCTCCTCTCCCTGAGCTCTCGACGCACACGATCGGGCGCTTCATCAGTATATTCAGTCACACCCATGCTTGCGACACTGTTGTAAGTAATACCGTATACGTATTAGTTGCAAATAGCTATTGTAAGCTACTCTAGATATGATTAGTACATGTCTAGATCGGACATACCGATAAACTGTTTGACTCGGTACAGAGCTGTCGCTAGGCTACAGCTCTCTCACTTCTGTTGTCCCGACACCACGCATGTAGGCTGGTTGTCGCCGTAACTGTTCCGTTTGCGGGATTGTGACTGTAACTACGTTTGCGTAAGTTATCTTCCACACTAACTGTGTTTCCATGATTTAATAAGTTATGGGCACCCGCCTCACGTCACTCACGCGCGACAACCTGGTTCGGCGAGCTGCGATCGACAACTCTCCCGCAGAAGGCAAGTTTCTCTAGACACCTAGTACTTTCAACCTGTAGTCCGCGGTATCGCCAGTATAAACTGCGATTTAAAACCCGCCACCACCCCCCTTAAGTCAGCCACTCGACGGCGATAACCAGCCACCCACACCGACGCACTCGTCGTGTGTGGACAGGGTGCACACATGTCCAAGCTGGAGAACGGGGGGGCGCACCATCGGGTGAATACGCATCCACAGGTTGCACGCCAACCGTAGCTTACCTTTTTTATTCTTATATTATCTTAGGGACTCAGCCGCCCGCGCAGCGCTCCACATGTCCTGGCCTTGGCCTCGACTTGTGCCCCACACTGGGTGGAGGATACAGAGAAGGTGCTCTGAGACACCCCGGGGCTACAGGCCGAGGGGTCGGCGGGCATCAGGCCGTCTCTTTGAAACCGCTGTTAGGCACGAGTCCGGCGAGCGGTTTTTACCGCTACCTGTTTTTTATTCAGCTCTTTCTTTTTCGCCCTGTGTCGAAATGGCGCCGAAAACTCCGCCTGTTTCACCTCCTCACTCCCCAGACTCAAGCTCTCATCAGAGCAATCTCGATACCCCCCCGGATACTCTCGCGCTGCTCGTTGCGCAAGTGGCGCGCATAACCGCTCGTCTCGACTCGCAGTCGGCCGAGGCTGTTGCCGTTCCTGCTGCGGGTGCTAATCCGCACCCCCCTGTCGCTCAGCGCCGCCGCGATGCTCAGCTCGAGCCCGTCCGGGACAGCCACGACGTGCACACCCTCCCCTTGCTTGTACATCCCCAGCCTGGATACGTTCCCCCGGACGCGGAAACAGTCTTCGCTGCTGCTACTCCTGCAGCTCCTGTTGGCGACCTCACAGTCGCCCAGCGCCATCCCGATGCGCATCGCGAGCCCTCGCGTGCCGATGCGCACCACGACCCCTCGCGTCACGCCCTCCAGGTTGATCACCTCCCACCACCCCCCCCCTTCCCCCCCCGCTGGATATGCCCTTCACCACCCCGGCCCTCTGTTGTAAGTAATACCTTATAGTTATTAGTTGCAGATAGCTACTGTAAGCTATTCTAGATATGATTAGTACATGTCTAGATCGGACATACCGATAACCTGTTTGTACTGGTACAGAGTTGTCGCTAGGCTTCTGCTCTCACACTTCTGTTGTCCCGACACCACGCCTCGGGCTGGTTGTCTCTGTGACTGTCCCTTTGCGTGACTGTGACTGTAACTACGTATGCGTTATTGAAATTGAAATTGAAATTGAAATTGTTTACAACATGTACCGTATGCGCCGGTTTTTCACCAAAAGCCGGATGCGTCGGCTGCTGTCTCTGGGCCCTCCCAACTATGTCAAACATGGAACTTACAAGTCAGGGCTAGACCGTGAACCACCTATGTCCAACCTCTCCAAATGTGGTCGGGGGTTTTACTCCCCCCCGGGGAGGGTCTGAAGCGGTTTGAAAGCGGTGTGCAAGGATGGCTTGGGGAGGTGCGTTATGCGGAGGCTCGGCGAGTGGTCGTGCGTGATTTGGTGCGGTAGACAAGGAGGAGATAATGCAGCCATTGGACGGTGTGTGCATGGAGTGAAGAAAGGATGCGAGATGTGTCGAGTCGTGCTTTGGTGATTAGTTTGTCGGGAGGGTCGGTGCGGAGGGTGAGGAGGGAGGTGAGACTTGCTATGGTGGACGAGTGCGGGGTTCCCGTGCGGCTCATGACTATGGGTAAGATGTCGACTTCGGTACCTGGCCAGTGGTTTCGGATGGCGTTTGCGAGGGGTGTGTATTTGTCCCTAATCAAGCTAGCTGTGTGTGAGAGGTTGTGGTCGGTGCAGTACTTCCATTCCCCTATCTGTATTTTCCTGATAGATGAGTATCGGCGGCGGCCGTTGTTGTGACCTACGAAGCGAGGTTCGAGGAGGCGTATGAAATCGGGTTTGTGCGCCGGGGGACGTAGTGCAGGTGGGAGGATTTCGGGGGGGAGGATAGCGGGGCACGAGGTTAGGGAGTCGGGCGAGAGACCTTCGTCTGCGTCAACAAGGCGGGTGGGCATGTGGGTGGGGTGTGGAGGGTGGCAGTCAAGGGGGGTGGAGGTGGGGGTGGGGCGGGTGAAGGACTTGATGGGTTTGTTACCGAAGTCTGCAGTGATAGTCTCCCAGCGTCCTCCGTTGTGGCGTTCCAGGAGGGAGAGTAGGAGTTGTAGCGCGCTGTTGTGACGGTCCTGTCTTAGGCCAGACATGGAAGGGCAGTTACCGGCCATGTGGCCGTTGCTGGTGAATTGGCCACACATGGGACATCTCATGGTGGGGTTGTGTGTGAGGAGGCGGGTGTTGTGGACGCCCCATATGAACTCTTGTTTGTGGGTGAATTGGGTGTTGGTGAGTGTTGCGTGTTTTTTGTGGAAGGTGAAGTCGGCGCCGTCTGCCGCGGCGCGGGCGAGGAGGGCGCCGTGTTTGGATGTTTGTGAGAGGGGTGTAAGTGTGTGTTTGCAGCTGTGGGTGTGTGCGTCGGCTTTGAGGTTTGTGTATTTGTAAGGTATGGGTGCCCCTTGAGTCTGTGGTATGAGGGTGTAAGGCCAGGTCCAGTGACCAATGGACACGTCGGAGCCTGTGTTGTATGTGGTGTTTGGTGTTTGGCCATCCGCTATCTGGTTAGCGAGTGCGTCAGCGTGGTCGTTGCCGAGTGAGTGGTT
>JAPMLY010003265.1:0-20373 GCA_026401115.1 Tetraselmis chui | reverse complement strand
AATTAAGGTTGTTGCAAATACCTAATAAAAGATTTATTACAGTGAATGATGTTGCTAGAACAAGCAAGAACGATCTAATTCATGATATGCCCCTTCTACTTCACTGATTACGAGCTACATGCATCCTTACACGTGCACTTCCACTTCTCGTTCATGTACTCATTCATTACTGATGAAAATGCCGTCGATGATATTAATGCCACCACAAATTCCTACTTGATTAGCTTTCTTGAGATTATTATCTTTTTTCACTTGTGATTTCGTTACGTCGTTCGGTGTGCGTGCGCCATCCATTCAAGGCTGCGGTTCAGCCAATCCGATTTATCTCGTGGAATGCGGTTTATGCCCTTGTCTCGTGTCCTCTCTGTTGTTTGCTCATCGCCGCTTCGTCTCAAACGGCAGGTCTGAGGACGGGGAGGTCGTGGTCACCCTCTCTGACCAAGGCACGGAAAGGCTACCGGAAGAAAAGGTGGAGGTGCGCGACATGCGGGTTTACGCGTCAGCCCTCAGCTCAGACCAAGTCATCCAGTTGGCCAACATATCTTCGGTGAGTCTCCCTCCCTCTCATCCAACTCTGAGAAGAATCCCGACTCACTTGACGGCTCCCTTGCCGAGACCCAAGCCATCCTTCCCGCGGCCACCAAGGAGTGAAAGGTTTCACTTTCCATTCGAGACTCAGTGTGCCTTTTCCTGCCGGTTTCATTCCCCCGTATGCGTAGGCCGAGTGCACCAGTATCAACTCCTTGACCGACAATGGGACCTATCGGACGCCCTTCGGCCAGGTGAGGCACACACTGGATTCCAATGTTTGGAAGCCCATCTGGTTAGGCACCAATTCATCTGAGGTACTTGTTCACTCATGTGAAGCAAAGGGATGCGGTTGTATTAGTATGATTGGATTTATTTGCCTTGCAGAGCTGTCAAAACTTGGCCCGCTTAGTGGCGCTCGGCACCCGGCGCTCCCTTAGCGCATGTGAGCTTCCAGAGGCCAAGGAGCAGTGCCCCATTGCCTGCCTTCGTGTTGGCACTTCCGCGTGCTTTGACGGTATCGTCACTGCTGCCCCTTTGGGCGGTTCTCCTTTCGGAACCAGCACCAAGTAACTACCCCCTCGGCCCAACTTCCAATGCACACACACACGCACACACACACACACACACACACACACACACACACACACACACACACACACACACACAAACACACACACACATACACACACCCTGCAAGCACGCGCGCGCGCGCGAGCGTATGCAATGGTTGTGTTATTGGGGAACATTTGTTCCCAGCATTTCTTCGTTTCTTCGCGTATTGCTTTCTGTGATTGTAATCAAACTATTTTTATGTCTATTTTCCTGCTTATTATTTAATATCAATATATTCAGAAATCAGCGATTTCATCGCAAGTACTGGATTACTGAAAGTACATAGATGCGAGGACATAAAAATATAAAAACTAATTTACAAAATTAATAGCGACTTCGAAAGTGATCGTCGTAAAGCCTTCTGTTAGTACTGTATCCTTTATTCATGGGCGTACAGCTGGAAAAGCTGCTGCAGTACGGCCAGTATAAACCCGAAAGGGGCGCAATCCGCTGCTGATGCACAGAAACTAATGCAACGTATTATTTATGGATGGCGATTATGCCGTGCGGGGTCATTGTGTATGGAATTGGAAATCTCCGGGGAAAAACATCGCGTTTCAGAATTTACCTGTATCACATATGAATCGGATCTTCCGGGGTGCATTTTCAAGATTATATGTGTTTTGATATAGATTTTGTTAAGATTATATGGTTCCCTGCCAGTCCCATATCCCGGGGGCGCAAAAATAAAAATAAGAATGTCATAATCTCTCTTAAGCGTCTTAGATTAAAAACATGAATTGTAATTCCTCTTTTCTTCTTTTTGCTTGGTGGCCTCCACTGCCTTTCTTGTAAAAAAGTTTTATTACAGTAAAACATGAATTGTAGGCACGAACCTCTACAGGGTTTCGCTCGAGGCACATTTTGGGATTTGCTGTGAATATATTACAAGTGATATCCGCGACGCATGCAAGGAAAGATGACATGAAAAGAAATAATTACTTCGCCACTCATCATCTTCAAACAATATCACGCGGGTATGAAGGAGACCTATTTCATAGGATAAGTATAACGTCTTTCTGCTGCTCTTCATGGGACTCTGGGCAGTTCCTATCTCCGCGACGCTTTTCAGGAGGGCAGTGGTGACACTGTGGCATGCCTTCCTGTTCCTCTGGCTAAGTTTTTTTCCTCTTTTCTTCCTATTGCTTGGTGGCCTCCCCTGCTTTTTCTTATAAGAAATTGAGAATTTATTTCATAGTACAAGTACAAAAGACACGAGGACAGGTAAGGGGAGTGACTAATAGGAATGAACAAGACAAAGGAAAATGAGGACCTGATAATCCTTTTAAATTAAGCGACGCACAAAAATATTATTGCAGTACATTACAGGTCGAGGGGAGATAATTGTATCAAAATATCCAAATGTACAAATACTCTTATGTTTTCTTACATAATCAGTCCCCCGTTTCTGTACATTAGTCGATGGCCATGTCGCTATTGTGTCGGATTTGCAGCTGACTAGTCTGCCCCCCCCCCCCCCCCCCCCCCCCCCCCCCCCCCCCCCCCCCCCCCGCTTGGTGTGCTATGGTAGGACGTTGCTGGCGAATGAAGATGTCCTAGCGGCTCGCTACCCCGACACAGTCAGTCACGCGGCGGCCAGTCAAGCTGCTTCCAAATTTGCGTGGCTGTCAGGCGACACCAAGGTCGTCCCTTTTCCCCATCACGCCCTCCTGTGCTGTTTCTCTTACTATAGCTGCACAGCTACTTGCAATGTGAAGCACCTAGCCAACAACCTGTTGTCTAACTCGGGTGCGATGCGCAGGTTTGGCACGACTTGTTTCCGGCGGTGGAGCGAATGCCGTACGCGGCTGTCCTTATGGCCGAGAGCCTCCCCGTCAATAAATACGTGAGCGGCTTGTGGAGTGAGGACTCAACGGGAGACTGCCCAGGTGGGTGTCGCAGGCCGCTATTGGAAGTATCAGAAATAGTTTTCTAGTCTCTCTTCATTTGTTAATACATTGCCATGCACTTTCTGGACTTCATTATTTCTGAATTGTTTTGTTTACTCTTTTATACTTCAGCGCATTTCAGAGAAATAGCAGGCGACGATGAAAGAAATGGCGTGAAAATGTGTTCGGCCGGTTTGTGCAGCATAATCTACACAGTAGCGTGCAACTCACTGGCTCCGGGTGTGCGGTGAGCCCTATTGACTAACAATTCCCCTTTCACGCCACCCCATTCAGGTGACAGCCTTCAGAACGCGCTGCTCTCCTCACTGTGCGAGGTGGCTGACATGCACCAGACCAACATGGCTGATGCCATCCGAAACGGCATCGATCCATCACTCTACAACTTCGCAAGCGGCTTCGACTTGGGGTTGTTGCAGTCAGGCACCAGGTGGGTGCCCATCCCTCCCTCCAGTTACCTTCTCCCGCCTCCAATAATCCGCTCTTGCCTGATTCGTATTTTGTTTCCTTTTGCCTCACTCCTCTGTTGGTGCTACCCTCGCCAACGCCGCCAGTTTCACGATATATTTCTGGGCTAAGGCGCTGAGCGTGAACGGCATTCGCCTGGCTGGCATCGACGGAGACAACAACATTTGCTTCGCCATCGACCAGGAGCAGACCACCCTCATGCGCCGCGATGCGGTCAGTGCCTTCCTTATTTGAAGTGATTTGTTCACATACGTTGGTTTCGGAATAAATGCGTAATTTGCACAGTTGCGCTACGTTTCTTTAACATCCCGTCATGCAGTGATGTGTGGCAAGCATCCCATAAATACGTTTGTAAACCCTAGTCCAATAAAGCAATGATCTTTACATTCCATCGTAAGGTTTATGATTATGCAATCCTTGTGTGTGTGCGTGTATATGTGGATTTATATTGGCATTATTGTATTAATTTGTGGTTGGTATTGAGGTTGGTTGGGCATTTTTGTGTGTTTGAGGGATGGCAGCGCTCACTCACCGCATTTTCTTGTGTGTTGTTTTGCATGCATGCGATGGGTTTGCATTTTAGTTGCGGAACAACACCGGCTCCCCACTCTCTGCCCGGCAAACCCTCAAAACCATTGACCTGCGCAGCGAGGACGATGATGATGGCAGGCAGGCACCTCCTTTTCCCTCCTCTCGCCCTTCCCACTAAAGATCACTCTACATAGGTGCTTACAAGTGAATTATACTGTACACAACACATAAATGAAGGGCGTTGCCGCTGTCAACCTTGGAATTACGTAATTCTACGGAAAGCAGGTCCGCGACATTCAAACGAAAACACAGAATTGAGACTGGAAAGCGTTGATGAAGGGCTTCGTAAATGATAGTGGTAATTTTTTCACTTGCAATCTAATGCATATGTATACCTTATTTTATGTAAATTCGCAGCAAGTCTCTATCGCCATACCTGTCGTGAATTTGATTACATGAGCTATCGAAAACCACCAACCAAGCGTGGAAAAGGGAAAACAAACGGGCCTGCCCTAAATGGAATGATATGCCTGACAAGAGACCGAGTCCGTCTTGGAATACTGTGTGACCTTACTACACGTTTTTTTGTTTTCGTTGTTTGCGCCCCTGGGATGTGAGACTGGCAGGTAATTAGTGATTACCAATGTTAATCCTAAACCCTAAGAACGCCAACCTCACCACACCCTCTGCGGGCGGCGTTTGGCAAGCAAAGACAGTATTTATAATCACAGCGACTGCAAGTAATTAGGGGGGTTGCACTTATTAATGATTACAAGAAAAAAGCGCAACGACATAGGAGAAAGAAATCGAACTCATAGCAGCACATAGAGGGTACCTGTACCCGCATGTATGTACGGACCCTCAGTGGCCATCGAGAATGGCGGAGTTATCGCTCCCAGTACCCGTATCAGCATCGCCGTCAGCGATGCCTCGAAAGCCGTCGTTCGTCGCTGTGGCGCTCGCGCTGTTGCCGATGATGCTGACGATGCCTAATAATATCACCCGAAATCGATCCCGTGAACGTTGTCCGCACATTAAATCAGGATTATCTACCCTGCAAGTGTATGTAGATATCGCTGCCGTTGGAGGTAACGGCACGTACAGCGATAATTGCTTGGCTGTCGCTTGCGCGATACATACCATCATCGCATCGAATGTGCAAGTACCGGGTACGACATACCACCCACGGCCTGATGCCCGGGTATCGTTTGATACTGCTTCATCGCCCTAATAATTGTTCACATTTGCGATGATGAAGCTGCACATCATGAAGTCGTCGTGGTCTCAGCACATGGGTCAGCAACAGCGATATGATCATTTAGCCTTTCTGCTAACTAAAGCCACATCCGCGTCGGTGGCGGCTCCAAGCATCGCAAGCTTGAACTGTGTCCGCGTTCATCACGATTATCTACACTGCCACACTATTGGTATCGCTGCTGGTTGAGGTACCGGCACGTATATATAGCGAAACATACCATCATCGCATCGAATGTGCAAGTACTACCGGGTACGGCAAACCACACGCGGCCTGCCCGGGTATCGTGTGCTACTTCATCGCCCGAATATAGTGATTGTTCACATTTGCGATGATGAAGTCCTCGTCGTCGGTCAGCAACAGCGATAGCCATCAATAAATAAATAAGGATGAGTCTTTCTACTGAAGCCACATCCGCGTCGCTGCAAGCTTGAATTGTGTCCCCCTTCACCACTGGAAGTCAGGTGAGGGGGTCGCTGCTACAAAGAGCTAGTCGCTACTAAAATGAAGACAGCGATGGTCGCTGATATCTCTGTGGTAGAGTAGCGAGTAGTATTCATTTGCACCGCCTTAGATTTAGGCCGGCCACTAGTGGAATAGCGGAATAGCGAAAGCGGTACGTATCACTATACAGTACCGAAACGTACTGACACGTCGGAATTATTAGTAATAAATAAATCGCGAAGCGATACGAGCTATAGGTCCAGGCAAATAATAGGAGGTATATTCGCGAATATACCTCCTATTCCGAATAGGAGGTATAGCGTTTTTCAAGTAATATGCACGACTTACATGCGGATATGAACAACGAAACAACAACGGACCGCTATAGGTTTGGGCAGCTGCGCTATGGGTTTGGGCCTCGGGAAGTAGGCTTGCAGAGAGATTGGTTTCAAATAAGTTCAAATAGCGACTCGCCCGACATTGTAGCGCACTATCAGAGCCAATCAACGCACCCTCCGTGGTCATACTTTTTCCCCATGGCAACCCAATCGGAAGATCCCGTGGTGGACGACGTTGTCCTTGTCGAAGGCTCTAGCGATGCAAGCGTGCGAAAGCGTGCCGTATTTACTGCGGCGGGTGCGGAAGGACTACGCGCCCTCGCCAACGCCGCCGGTCGGCAAAACGCGCAACGCGGGAGGAAGCGAATGACCGCTATGGATCTTGGTCCACCTTGTGACAACTTTCTCGACCATGGCTATGTCGCGCCGGTAGCGAAGAAGACTAGTACGAGGGGAAAGGACTGGACGGTTTTGGAAAGCTACGCCGCTATCCGGTCTTCCCGAGCTGCGTCCATGAAGTTAAGCGACAACAACAAGCCAGGGCTACACAATGAGGCGAACAAGGTCTACCCTTTCCATTGTCGACAGCTTGTCAAAGATGGTGTATGGGTGGAGACAGAACGTGGAGTTGGGCGTATCACGTGGAGTTGTAGTGTATACCGCTATTCCTCTAGTAACTTGGAATAGCACGCATATAGTCGCTACCGCGAAGTGCTGACGCGATATGATATAAATAAATACACGTACCGTACCGTACAATAACGTACTCATTTTCATCACGTGGGTGCTATTCCGCTATTCCACTAGTGGCCGGCCTTACGTACGGGTACATGTGGTACCTGGAGCGAGACGCTGCTCCCATATTATGCATATCGCTGTTTTTCGTTCCAGTAATTTATTACAAGAAAATTGTTTTCCTATTTTTTTTTTATTGTTTTCCTCTATCGCTGTTTTTTGAAATTTACCCTCGGGCACGATATTGGATATGCAAACCTCTAGATTCAAATCAATCTGACCATAAACGACGGAGGCACTACCCGTACCCGTACATGTAGTCCTGATGTCATTTTTTTCCTTTTTGCCGTCAGTCTTTTTTGTTTTCATCGGCTGTGCCACGTCTTTGGCGACATCTCTGTTGCAGTCCAGGGGCTAACATGCTGCGTGTGATGCCTGAACTTCGAAACTCGCAGCTACAGCAGCGCGGATGAGTGGGCCTTCTTCGCTATGTCGCTCGACCTGGAGCTCGGCAAATTGTCCATCCTCGCGGAGGGAAACTCGGTGGAGCAAGAGCTTGAGGTACGGCCATGCCTGCCCGTGGATGGCCAAGACGCCGCTCATCAAATGTTGCTGCTCTCATTGCAATACACATTCATGCAAATTCCGTCACAATTTTAAGTCCGCTTGGAATGTATGTAAATCTGTTTTCGAATGACATTTTTTTGTCTTTCAATAACATCAGCAGCGCTGTCACGCACAAATGCAAAGGGGGCAGTCGGGAGGCAGGTGTACTGTGACTCAAAACATACCGACCATACAGAAGAGGCAAAATTCTCGTCACAACTAAACTGTTATAGCGCCATAAAAAATTGACTCAAATTATTGAAATGATTTATATGTACATTGATAATTTGTTGTTGATTCATTTGAGCTGTCGAACCACAATAATGTAAGTAAACTGTAGTGTCACGGCTTGAGACCCTTTCCGCACCTACCTCCTGTCCCATGGTTGGCGAGTCATCACCCCGCCTGTCATTGTGCACCGCAGGATGGGGAGAGTTGGGGATGCAACGGCCTGCAGTATGTGTTGAATCTCGGCGGAGAGCTGATGTTGTCGCCCATCCGCGTCCTCAAGTCGCCGCTGCCTTCGGGTGTGCTGCAGCACCTCATGATGCGCCAGCGCGCGGAGTACAACGGGCTACCGGGGCCGCGCTCCACCCGGGCCCAGCGTCTCGTCCCCCGCACGCGTGAACGGAGAATGTTCACACAAAAGGTCGTCGGCATTTCACCGCCTCTGCTGTTGCAGAGCCGCGACCCCGCCCGGTCGCAAGACGTCCTCGAGCAGTGCAAGCAGGTGCGCTGCAGCGGCCAAGCGCCTTGCCGCCCTGTTCCCTTGTTGTTCGAGGGTTGTTTGGTAATTATAACGACGTGTTTGTAATTAATATGTGGATGTGCGTGTGAGACAGACACGGCAGTTGAATCTGAATCGCGTTTATAAGTTGCTCTCTTATGAAAAATATGAAAATGCACAATCAGATTTGGTCGTAACCTTAATATTTTGGTAATCTATTTCAGGGTATTTGTACGGGTACGTGTAGCTTTCAGTCCTTTTTACTGTCTCGTTTTTTTTTACATTATTATTGGATTACAACATGTTGGTGCTGCCTGGGCACATGTGATTATATTTTACTCTGTTGTTGATACGTCAAATTTTGACAGCGTTGCCCGTCGGCCAACAACGTGCAGTTGCCAATGTCGCAGCCAATGACATCCAGATTCGTATGCATATCAATACGAAAAGCATATTGTTAGTTGTGTCCATCATGTGTTAGCAAGTTTTTCAAAACGGAGCCGTTAATTCCGACATTTTTGCATCGAGGTACGTCCGTCGAACCTCGTCACACTGTAATTGAGGCTGTATTGGTTCCTATGATCGGCTTGATTACTATTGCGTGATTTACTGTTCCAAGATAATGAGTGTGCGCTACCTTGTCGCCAGGTTTCGCGGCATCAATATTTTGTATCACATATTTGGGATAGTGAATGCGGAGCAAACTATGTTAGATTTATGCATATTTACTATGAGTCCCTGAAGTGAAACCTTTGTCGCTTTTTATTAGCCAACTCCAACAAAGCACACCACAAGCCCACGATAGCAAAGTTTATTCGATTGTAATATTGACACATTCGGCTCGCGACGACTCGACGGTTGCGAGTTGTATTATTTGAATGTCACTCAATATTATATCTGTCCTCCGCCCTTTCCGTTTCGTACTGTTATCGTTTGCTCACGAGAGCGGTCTAGTAAGGGGGTTGTCGACTGCCCGCAGGATGTGGTGCTTGGTGCCATGGAGGAGCGATTGGAAGACACGCGGGACTCGGCTTGCGAGAAACCGTACCAGTGCGACTGGACCGAGGACGAAATCGTGTTCGACGAGTGCAGTCCGGGCGGTGGATCGCCAGCCTGGAAGGACGGGCGTTTCTTTGGACGACAGTCGTACCAGTACGAGGTACGTGAATGAAACAAAAAACGCTGTTCATGAAATCCACATCGTCATTTCACGAAGCATGGCTAACATAAGGTCAGCCTGACATATAAAGGATTGCATCATGAATGTACCAATTTTCCTATTTTTGAAATAAGGATTTGCGGGCGGAACTTCAAATATTTGTAATCCATCGTTGTTCATTCTCAAAACAATGTCGTACCTCGAATCTGCTACGATTCAACATATTCCTCTGCTTTAGTCTTGGTAAATCTCGCATATCATATCCAAAACTGCAATCCAAACCGTTCTGCCCCTCCACAAACAATTGCTAAATAGACAGTAGCATAGTTCAGGGATTCATGAATCCGGTCAGAATTCTGGTTGTGCGGGTTTTTTCATACGTTCGCCTTTATTTCAGTCTTTCGCGGATGGTGGCAAAGTTCATCTAAGAACCGGCCTTAAACTGTTTACAGGTAAGAGACAGGCAGGGAGGGAAACCCTAACTACCCGGCACTTGCCTGTAGCCCTAACCCCTCACGCTACCCCCAAGTCACTAGATCAGCAGATCCGAAACCCGGGCGGGATAGCTGAGCGGTATAATACCATCCGCCTTTATTTCAGCCCTTCCAATCTTTATTTACAGTTTCAGTCCGCTTTTGAAATCCACAGCTGGACAATTGGGAAATCGATAATTTCCTTTATGTTTATGGTAAATATTTTTACAAGAAAAAGGCAGTGGAAACCACCAAACAACATAATATGTTCCAATATGTATGATGTAAATATGGCATGACGTTCGAGTATCTCAATCAGACAGTCGTTACTAGCAAGCCCTCTTCAAATGTTATGGCGCAGGGTTATGTGATAAGATGCGCTATTTCCTCACCCGCAACCGCTTTTCGTTTTTCTCTTGGCAGGGGCAGTCGTTTTTCCCGGACTTTGCGTGGGCGCTCGACAACACGATGGTCGTCCGCGGCGGTCAGCTGCTGACGCCAGCCACACAATACCTTGACACGGAGACGAGTGACGTCCGATTGTTGATGACCTTGTACGGAGTGGACTCGAAGGCAAGTCACCCCTCCGTAGGAATCGTATTCAAAGACGTGAATTTAGTCTACCGCGCTTCGCAGCGTCATTATTCCGAGCGTGGCCATGTATTGCCGCAACTTATGCAGAAAGTTATATTAATGGATATCGTCCCGCGTGAGCCGCTGTCATAATTATTTAAAGGCTATTGCGGTATTTTGTCGGCTCTTAGTCCCCATTGATATCGTCACCGCGTAGTTTCACGGTGGGCGGTTCAACCGGCGGCAAGGGTACGCTGCCGACTCGACTGAGGTTCCGGTGATCTGTCTGTGCTGCAGGTGGCTGGCGTGCTGGAGGTGAAGCTCGATTTCAGCAAGCGGCCGATCCAACAAAAATTCTCGCTGCGCCAAGTGAAGGTGTTCAACTCGGCGCAGTTGAACCAGTGGCTGATCGTTACGGCTTCTACCACTTTCGTCGCGATGGTGTGCTTCTTGTTGTCGCTGCCAGCTGCCATCCAGGTGGGGAAAACGCCGGGCAGCCTCTAATACCGCGAATTGTTTTAGGATCAGGTATATGTTATTACTTTTTTTCTTCGCGCGCGCACTAAAATGAGGTCGCCGCCGTACCCACAGGAGTTGCTTGCCAACTTGCGACAGTGGAAGCGCGAGTTCCGTCACCAGGCCTCTCGATTCTCCACCATGAATGCACCCGTGCCAATGGAAAAGCCGCGCGCCTACTCGTCCGACACCACCCAGCCAGACGTTATGGACGCTATCGGTTTCACGGTACGCACCACCTGCCGACCGCGCCCTATGTATACCGACCTGCCCTAGTGGTTGTATCTTGTTTTATTCATTGTCCGTTTTACTGAGATAGCGTCGTCGGGGTACTTCGAGCTGCTGGGAGAAGGTTGATTCTCATCACCTCCGGTCGAAGCAAGCGACGGCGACTGCCCAGGGGTTTTGTTATTGGAAGGGATGTTATTTTCGGAAGTTGGCAAAGCATCTTCGATGAAATGATTTACTATTGATGTATGTATCATTACAGTTGTCCTTGCTACGCGTAATTCGAATAAATGATGATACCAAGCGGAGAGGTACTGGCACTGGTACCTCGACGTTTTTCAAATTTTGATTTACGACACTGATGATGAAACATTGTGACTTTTAAACCTTATGCTGCATTAATAATTTTCAAGGGTGGAGAGGTACCCGTAAGTTGCTTGGTTGTGCCGGTGGGTGATGGTACGTAACTCGCGACTATCTGACGCTCGACAATGTGTGTGTGTGTGTGTGTGTGTGTGTGTGTGTGTGTGTGTGTGTGTGTGTGTGTGTGTGTGTGTGTGTGTGTGTGTGTGTGTGTGTGTGCGTGCGTTCTATCGGGGGTGCCCCCGCCATCAGGCTGTCAGCGTGTACCTCATCCAAGAGATGATCCGCCGAGGCAGCCAGAACACCAGTCTGCGCAGCATCTTCACCAACCTAGCGGGGCTGGAGTGGGGCAACGGCGACGTGTCCTTCAACGACAAGATGGACGATTTTCTGAACAACGTCACCGAGGCGCAGGGCTTAATGCAGGTGTGGACTGATGGCGGCCCACCCTTAAGTATTATCTTAACATGTCGATAAGTGCACCTTCGAATGTCAAAGTAATAATATCTGTCAACGCCTTAAATTCACCGGAAGTCGCGGGATATCGATTCCCCAGATACGCCAAACGCCGAATACATGAAAGACTCACCACGAAGTATTCTCGATAATACCATTAACTTCCTTAGTTCCCGCAGGAAACGCCAACGAGGATTTGAACGAGCGTCGTTATTATTATTCGTCGCGTAATTTATTTGTGCGTATTTATAGTAAAATCATCCGCTAAAATAACAATAAGTGAAATGCTCTTAAAAACAAATTCAACAACGCGGTACCGTACCCGTATGCATGCATTTGTAACAAGTCACGCGCATCCGAGGTGACAGTAACCTATTCACGTCCCAGTGCCGATACCCTTGTGCCAATGACGACCTGTTGATCTCTGAAATGCGCATATCGCCGCTCTCTGCGCTGCTCCAAAGAAAACGGGCATCGTTTGTGCGGATACGTGAAAATGTCGGCTTAATATGATACTAATATGATCATTACATATAAATGTGTATTATATGCTTGCAAAATATATGGATTCACTGTGAGCCATGAAACACCTCCTGAACTAGTGATGCTCCGATGGTATGGCACATGTTCGTGCAGGAGGAGAAGCGGCGCAACTTGATCACCTTTTGTGTGCTCCTCCTCTGCGCGCTCCGACTGATCCTGTTTATGAGGATGCACCCCCACCTCGGCACCATCACCTCCACCTTTGGCACCGTCGGCGTGCAGCTCCTCAACTTCCTCTGCTCCTTTGGCACCATCTTCATCTTCATGGCCGTCACCGCCCACGTCCAGTACGCCCCTCCCTTCACCTCCAGCCTGCACTCATTAAATTCAGTTCCATTCACTTTTAATTTATCTAAAACAATTGTGTGCTCTTCAAAGCCTGAGGATGTAGCTCGCCTCGTCCCTCGCAGGTTTGGCAGCTACGTGGAGAAGTACTCGACCATCCCCAAGGCGCTGCTCGCCCAGTTTGTCGTCCTGCTGACGGTCGACCTCCCAGACTTTGGATCGGACGTCTTTATGAGCATCTACGTGGTACGCACCCACTTTCTGAATAAACCCTAAACCTATCAATACGTGCTGCATCCCTCACAGCGGCTGTGCCAATAGGCTGCCCATCAATCACTTGCCCCAGATCGTGACGCACTCACCCCTCCCCCCCACACACACCACTTCCCGACATTACTGTAACACTACAAATCCATAAAACACTCACAAAGAGTTTTTTACAATATTTCTCATTATTCATTTCTCATTATTTGTTTCATGTATTTGCCATTACCACTCGATCTAATGAATACAGAGCATTGCTTTGCCACAAAGTGGATTTAAACAAAACGCTAGTGCGGTTTGAATATGGGTGAATTAGTTTTTATGCAGTCTTGCGCATATTTTGTGTATTGTAATCTTCGACTTGATTTTAAGAAAGCATTTTTGCATCACATCATTACTCATCATGATGCGCTGCGAGCTAACATCCTTCCGCGTCCGGTTCGCTCACAGGTGGGCTACGTCCTGCTGTGCGTCATGTTCATGCTCAACTTCTTCCTCGCCATCATTGTGGAGGGTAAGTTCCCCCATCATCCCTAAGAGAACCTCCCCCCCCTTCCCCCTTGACTCATCGACACCGCTGCCCTCCTGCCTTGCATCGGATCCCACGCCCCGCGATTCGTTTGGCAAGGCGATTGTCAGTAACCCAGCTAGACGGCTGTTGCAAAATCAGAGCAAAATCAGAGGATGGTGAATGGAATGTAATTGTTTGTGCGACGTACCGAAATAATCGTAAAAACGTAGCGAAAATGATGATATTTTTGGAAGTGCATTGCATTTTTGTGTTTAATTTTGTTGATTTGTTTTTCGCTGCCAGGTTATACCAAAGCGCTGGGAAATGCGCTGGAGTCGATTGTCGCTCGGCCTGTGACGGTGGACACTTGGTGCGTGATGCGCGACTCTTGGCGTTGGTGGCGCCAGGGCAACACCTGGCCCTCCAAGATCCGCATCCTCAACATCCTTCAGCAACACTACCCCGACGTCTTCATGAACGGCTTCCAGCAGGCGGACGGCCACGTGCGCGAGAAATTGATCAGTCGGCAGGCGCTGCGCGACATGTTTGCGGGGTCGAGGGTGCGGGAGGGGAGCATGAGGTATATGGGTAGCAGCGCCAGGGGTAGTCTAGAGAAGGGGCTGCGGCGGGTGTCCACCTTCAGGAAGCGCAATGACAGCGAGCTGCGCGACGCCGCTGACGCCGTGTTTGACCTCTACAGCGAAGGCTTCCGAGGGAAAATGCTGCTGGCGCATATTTAAGGGAGTAGGGTACATTTAAGGATTTGTAGGGTTTCTTCCATAATCCTAGGGAGGGGTGTGGTCGACATGGCAACATTCATCGACATGGCAAGGCCAACACCAGACCAATACCCTAAACGACTGTTTTAGGTCGGGGCAATGTGTTTGTAATGAAAATGCTTCACTGCCATCATGAAATGCATGTGTACCGTATTTTGTAATCACCATTGACCGTCATCATCGCGCGCCTTATGCTGATGAGTGCTTGGTGTGCTCAAGCGTTGGGTGGGGTTGGAACTCCTTCCCGTTCAGGGCCTTAACCCAGTTAACAAGAAAATTGACGATATATTTGTGGTCGACAATAAATAAAGGACCTTGGTTGCTGTTTTAATCTGGTGGAGTGAAAAGTACGTGACAAAAAAATGTTGCGGGTATTTTTCTTCGATCAATCGCCGTTCAATGCATTTGGATGCGCCATCGTCGTTATCAAAGTTGAGGGGGCGATAAGGAATGCTTACACTCGGTGACTGACACTGCATGTCATCTCACCCTCAGCAAGTGCCTAGCACTTGCCTATCACAGCACACGCACTCACCTTGTAATGAGCACACGCCAACGTATATTCTGAGCCTTTAGATGATATATAACGCTCAGCAACTTGCCACCATCAGCAACCTAATCCTCTCTATTGTTGATTGGCTTATCATCTTATTGTGCTGAGTCACAACCGTACTATCACGATGCTACTTGACCAACATTGTTGTGTAGCAACTTGATTACCACACAAAACTATGTCTCGCAACACTCCCCCTTGACACGCAGGCAAACCCATGATGGCACTGCACAACTTGCCGTGCCTTGCACTCACTAATGGCTTGGTAAGCACATCAGCAAGCATGTTCTCCGTCGCACAATATTGCACCTCGATATCTCCGCTCTCCACCTTCTCCAAACAGAAGTGGTACCTCACGACGTCCATGTGCTTGCTGCGTCCGGTCGTCATGCTATTCTTGTTGAGTGCAATACAACTATGATTGTCCTCGTGAATTGTGATGGGAGACCCGGAGTCTTGGTGAAACTCGTGGAGCAATTGCTTAAAAAACATCGCCTCCTGAGTGGCCGCAGTCAGCGCCATATACTCTGCCTCCGCTGTCGACAATGCCACAATTTGTTGCCGCTGACTTTTCCAACTCAGTGTTGCACCGTTGAGCATGAACACGTACCCCGTGCGAAAGCGCCGCTCGCCAATATCACTCGCGCAGTCAAAATCTGACCATCCTACCACCTTTGATGAGGGTGCGCCACCGTAAATCAACACCGACTCTGCGGTCCCCTTGAGGTAGCGGAGCACCCTCTTGGCTTGCTCCCAATGTGACTGAGAGGGGTCGGACATGTACCTACTAAGGTGGCTAACAACCATGGTGATGTCGGGCCGTGTGCTTACGGAAGCGTACAACAAGCTGCCAATCAAGCTTTGGTACGGCACTAGACCGGGAGGTAACCTTGATGCCGACGTCGCCACACAATTGCTCAAGGCATCGACCGCCATAGGTGAGCCCATTGGCTTACAGTCTATCATGTTGAAGCGCTCTAGCATATCTAAGACGTATTGTTGTTGTCCAGTCCTGATGATGCAGTTGCCACGATCAAGCTCGACTGTCATGCCAAGCAACCAAGACATTGGACCGAGGTCTTGCACGTTGAACCTTTCGCCGAAAGCCGACTTGAACCCAACGATGGAGCTACCCGATGGTCCGACGATGATGATGTCGTCCCCGTACAACGCCAAGACATAAAGCTCACCCTCCTTGATGAAGACTTAAATGCCGGGATCTACCTTGGACTGGCTGAAGCCATACTCCTCTAGCCATGTTGTGATTGTCTTATTCCAGTTCCTAGGAGCTTGCTTGAGGCCATACAATGACTTCTTCAACAAGCACACTTGCTCCTCTCCATTGATGTCGGTGAGACGGAATCCTTCCGGCTGCCTCATGCAGATTTCCTCCTCGATATCGGCCTCCAAGAATGCCGTCACCACATCAAGCTCCTCCACCTCCCAATTATTATAAGCAGCAAGCGCGAGCAACGTCCGAATAGAAATCACCCTCACTATGGGAGCGAAGGTCTCGTGGTAGTCCACACCCTTCTCCTACGTAAACCCGCGAGCCACAAGTCTTGCTTTGTACCTTGCAATCTGCCCATTGGCATTGCGCTTCTGCTTGAACACCCACTTGGAATCTGCGAGTTTGCGACCGGCAGGACAAGGGACCAATGTCCAGGTTTCTGAGATATAAGTGAGTCGTACTCGCTCTTGATAGCTGCCTCCCTCTCCCCCGATTGGGGACTCCTCAGCGCTTGCATGTATGACACATGCTCTTGAACAGTGGGGCTGTTGGCTGACTTCATAGCTGCGGCACTTCCCGCAGTCCATCCATCTCCCGAAGCGCCCGTTGAACGGAGATTATGCCTTGGACGTGGAGTCTCCCCCGAATGCATGTCCCGTTCATCTTCCATCGACCCGGAATGTTGCAGCGACTCCCGTAGCGGCGACTCCCCCGAAGATGTATTCCGTACTTCGCTACACATGGTGCGCGGGATGCTGTCCTCTTCATCATCATTGCGTTGCTCCGCATTGCTCTCGCCCATGGAGAGGACAGCAGCCTCATCGAGCACCACGTTACGGCTGCTCACCACCCGACGAGTAGCAGGATTGCATACCAACCACGCCGGTGATTCGAAAACGTAGCTCACAAAGACACCCTTCCACGCGCGATCGTCAAGTTTGCGGCGTTGAGACTTGTCAGCGTGGACATAGGCCGGACAGCCGAAGACCCGCATGGAGCTCAAATCAGGTCGTCTACCGGTCGCCAAGGTGAAAGGTACACCGGCGGCTCCGCTACTATGCACACGATTGCGGACATGCACCGCAGCGGCCATCGCTAGAGCCCAATACGATTTAGGCGGCGCGGCTTGCCGGATCATTGACTGCGCCATCGGGACCAATGTCCCCCACTGCCGCTCAATCCGGCCATGTTGCCAATACGTGTAAGGGGCAGTGATCTCGACGGCGATGTTGAACTCATCCAAGAGGTTTCGGAAGGCAGCACCTAAGAACACCGTGTCATTGTCCACCTGAAGACGACGAACCGTGTGCCCAAGAGAACGGATGGTAGTCAACATGCGACGGAACGAGCCTCATCCTTGGAGCGGACCGCATCATGCAGCATGAAACGGCTCCGGAAATCAACCGCACACAAGTTGTACCGCCGTCCTCCCAAGGATGGAACACTCATAGGACCGCAGAAGTCTAAGCCGAGGACCTCAAAGACACCAACATTCCGGTCAGCCGGCTCACGCGAGATACGGCGGACTTGCGACTTGCACACCGCACATGTCTCACAGAAGCCCAACTTCTCCGACGCAGAAAACGCCACACCCTCCACCTGAGTGGCCAAGAGCCCGTCCGATTGCGACTCCCCAAGGTAACCGAGTCGGGAATGCCATAACCGTTTTTTCAATGGCGCAGTGGCGACCGAAGCGGTAGGATTCGACGAAGCAACCCGCGCCGGCAACCACACCAACAAATACGCGCGCTCCCACGGAACCACCACGCCACCACCATGACCGCCATGTAGACGAAGGTGGTCCACGGGATCAGCTAATTCCACAAAATGACCTTGTCGCCAAGCTTGGGTGAGGCTGAAAAGCCGATGGTAAGACCACGACGCGCGACGGGATAGCTCAGGAACGTGAAGCACACTCTTTAGCGTGGCAGGAATTTCCTCTCCATCGTCAGCCTTCACGATGATGCTGACCGAGCCAACGCCGACAGCGCGGGCGCTGATACCCTTCACCCAAAGCCGGTCGGTGAGCGCTCGATACTCACAGAAGTCACGGCGCGTACTAGTCATGTGGTAGCTAGCGCCGCTGTCGGCCAACCACATCCACGTTTTCCCATCGCGCTCGAGCATGTGTCGAGCCTCGGAGAATGGCCTCGCAGGGGTGGCCGTCACGTCCATGACCGCCGGAAAAGCAACCGGGGAGTCCACCTGCGCAGAGTTACCTCCGGTGTTGTTGTCCGGGCACTCGGACCTGCGATGGCCCTTCTTACCACAGCCATAGCAATGATTAACTAACGCAGTCCATACAGTGTGGCCGCAGGTCTTGTCATCCTCGCTAACATTCTCGATAGCGAAAAGATCGTCCTCCGGCAGTGCAAGAATCAATGTGGAGTACATGTTGACTTGTTGCTGAGGGGAAGCGGCAACATCCGACGACAAAGCCGGAGCCCACTTTTGCATCATGCCAAATGCACGGAAATGTTTCTTCCACACATCAAAATTTCGGCTGTCCCTGTTAGCACTGAACTTGGGTAGTTTCACGGAGTCCATAGCAGGTACGTCGGATGCGCTCGCAAGAGCACCAGAAAATCAGGAAAAATGCCAACAAGAAAAGCACCAAGTACCGGTGAAGAGGCGGGCAACACGGCTCAGAAAAGGAGACGACAAAGGGCTGACCGAACACGCAGTTGTACTCCCGGAGTCTATACAGCCAAGGCAATCAGAAACGAGTGTCAGAAGGTCGGTCAAGTGACGTCGTACATGAGTGCTAGTACAATTGTGGTAAGATGCCTTTCCAAAAATTCAGCCGGACCACTATAGGCTTTCACGAGAAAAGAAACTGGCGGGTGACAAGCTCCGGAAGCGAATAAAATTCCAGAAAGCGCCAAGCTATAACAAAGGAAAGCAAGCCGATCTTCACGTCACACAAGACGGCGTTCGGGGGTTCAAGCCGGCTCCAAGCGACACAAACAAGTCGCTACCAGCCGGGTATCGAAGTAAAGCTACAAACACAAGCAAGAGCCAGCCACTTTGTGAGCCAGCCGCACCTCACGTATCGTGCGACACCACAAAGGTCTACCACTCTTCGAGAAGCAAGCTCTAGGTTCCAGTCAAGACAAATGACTCCAACAACTAGCAGCTCGAGGGCCCATAACCTGTCAGAGTTGAGGGGGCAATAAGGAATGCTTACACTCGGTGAGTGACACTGCATGTCATCTCACCCTCAGCAAGTGCCTAGCACTTGCCTATCACAGGACACGCACTCACCTTGTGGTGAGCACACGCCAACATATATTCTGAGCCTTTAGATGATATCTAACGCTCAGCAACTTGCCACCATCAGCAACCTAATCATCTCTATTGTTGATTGGCTTATCATCTTATAGTGTTGAGTCACAGCCGTACTATCACGATGCTACTTGACCAACATTGCTGTGTAGCAACTTGATTATCACACAAAACCATGTCTCGCAACACTCCCTCTCAAGATATCTAAGGGATGTCTCTGATTCCGACTGAAGTGGGCTCTTCGCCCTTCTACGGAACGTATCGCTGCAAGGGTCTAGATGTCCCCAGGATGGCGCTCCGGTGTTTCACGAATGCATGCCCGATTAGTAGTGGCTTTGTTAGCATGTCGGCCGCCATGTCACCTGTTGGTAGGTACCGTAGTTTGATTTTCCCATTTGCACATGGTCCTTCACGAAATGGTACTTCAAGTCGATATGCTTTGTCTTCCCGCTAACTAGTGCGTTATGAGAGTAGGCAATGTAGCTCTGGCTCTCTTCCCATATGTATGCCGTCCCGCTGACATGCTTGTTGAAGAACTATGATAGCATCACGCGAATGTGGATCGCCTCCTTCGTGGCGTCCGCGGCGGATTAGCACTCGGTTTCACATGTAGACTGTGCGACGCATGATTGTTTTATGGACTTATACCTCACGGTCCCTCTACCCAATGTAAAGAGAAACCCCGATCGTGAACGCCGAGTCATGTTGTCCTTTCCCATGTCAGCATCAACAAAGTCTATAACTTGGAGTGAGTTGTATGTACCCCCCCCCAACGTTCAGCTCGTGCTGGGTGTGCCCTTGAAATAGCGCAATACTTTCTTAAGGGCTTGCAAGTGGGCCGCCGTGGGGCTAGCCTTGGCCGAACCGAGGATGCTGAGTGCCGTCGAGATGTCTAGGCGCGTACATACAACTACATACGGAAGTAAGCCTCCGCATCAAACATCGATGTATTCATGGAATCATTATGCGTCTGCCGCATCATGCGCATCAATACGTCAAT
>JAPMLY010003264.1:0-26310 GCA_026401115.1 Tetraselmis chui | reverse complement strand
CCGCCTGCTTCGACACCCCACCCAAGCACCTACCCATCGCGAACCCCCCCCACATCTCCCCCACCCTCCCGTCTCCCTTTCCGCCCCACCTCTCGCCTCATCCTCCACCTCTCCCCTACCCTTCTCCACTCCGCCCACCCGCACGACCCCCACCCGACGAAAACCCCTCGGACGCCCCCCCTAGCGCTACCCCCCCCGTCCCCTCCCCTATCCTGCCACACCACACCTCCCAACCCCTACACTTCATCACCCTCAACACCCGCGGCCTGCACACCTCCATCATGGACGTTGAACACCTCTCTACCTCCCACCACCCAGACGTCTTAATCCTCACCGAAACCAACCACGACACCCACAAGTCCCGCTGGCGCACGGCCCTCCCACAATACCACCTCAAAAGCTCCCGACCCTGCTACTCAAATGTGCCCCTACCCAACGCAGGTGTTCTCTTCGCGGTCCGAAGGACCTCATTCCAATCTTCCACTGTACTAACCCCGCCCTCCCACCTCATCCCCCATATAGCCGGACTAAAAATCGTCCCCCACTCAGGCAACCCCTACCTCCTCATCGGCACGTATATGCCCCAACTCCACGCCCCCCACCTGACCCGCCTCTACGCAGAAGTCGCGGCTTGGGGCCTCCGACTAGCGGACGACCACCCCCAACACCGCACCCTCTGGGGAGGAGACTTCCAATCCACCACCCACCCAGGTACAGGACACCCTGCTCTCACCACCCTACTCAAATCCCACCTACACCCCCTCCACGACCCCATTCCTACCTTCCCCCGAAGTGGGGGCTGCCTTGACCACTGGCTCACCACCCCTCCTTCGCCCACTACCCTCCCACCGTCCTCCTGCTCGATATACCCCTCTCCCTCCCACTTCACCGACCACTCTGCTATCCACCTTGTCATTCCCGCTCCTTTCTCACTAATAGCACACCCCCCCCTACCCACACCCACCCCACCACACATCACACGACGCGCAAACTCACATTTCGCCTTCCACTCACACCAGACCACATCTCATCATACCAATCCAGCACCCCAGACCTCATCAACCAAACGGCAACCCTCCACGCAGAAATTCTTAACACCTCACACACCTCGGCCACCCCAGACACCCTTGACACCCTAGCCTCACAATTCACCACACTCCTCTCCCGCCACATGGACCACGCAGCCACAATCTGGCCCCTCCTCCCCGACAAAAAACCACGCCCAACCCAAGACACCTACACCCCCACTTGGCTCCCAAAAAAAACACGCACTCAAATACTTACTCTACGTAAATGCAGCAAACACAAAGGCCCTCTCCACATCGCCCAAACCCTATTAAACACAACCGAATATCTCTCCCCTGACGCCATCAAACAACAATGCCAAGCACGCATCCGCCGCCTACTTCACACCACCAACACGGATAAAATTAATAAAATAAAAACTCGAGCCAACAAAGCCTATGACACCTGCCCCAAACTATCTCACCGCCGATTAAAAATTAAGAGTGGCCTCCTACCCCCCGCCGGCACCACCTCCACCCTCCACCGCATTACCAAACCCGATAACACTACCGCATCCTCCCCCTCAGCCGTCATTGACGCGGTGCACACTCACTTCGCTAAAGAACTCGACCGCGCCACCCCCCCCGAACTCCCCACCCCCCCATGGGAACTCCCTGACAACCCCGACAACTTTACCATCGAACCCCGCGGAGACCCCTCTCTCACCCTAGCCGACATGATTACCCGCGACACCTTCGATAAAACCATCAACTCCCTAGGCACCGGCAAAGCCCCCGGCCCCGACGGTATCCCCAATGAAATAATTAAATTCCTGCCCCCGGCGACCCGCTCCGCCCTCTTCTCTCTCCTCTCCCTCCTCGCCCATAAATCCTACACCCCTCCTGACTGGTGCCACAGCACAACTTGCCTCCTACATAAAAAAGGCGACCCTTCCCTCCTCGATAACTACCGCCCTATCGCCCTCATGAACAACCTCCTTAAACTCTGGACAGCACTAATCAAAGATGCAGGCTCGAAGTACGCCGAAACCCACGGCATTCTCAGCGACCAACAGGACGGCTTCCGACAACACCGCAGCATCCACGACGCCCTATCCTCCCTCATTACGACGATGGAGGATGCGAAACTCCACAGCAAAGACATCTACGTCATGTACGCGGACTTCAAAGGTGCCTTTAACGCCGCGGACCACCGCATCATGTTCAAACACATGCGTCAACTCGGTATGCCCCCAACTCCCTAAACTCCACACCGGCCCCCATCCCCTCCATTGGCCCCAAGGACACATACCGCGTCCTAGGGGTAGAACTGAACACCTCCCTCAACTTCACCAAACATTGGCAAGAACTCAAACGTACCACTGCATCCCTCATCACCGCCCTTTCCACATCCCCACTAACTCAATCCCGCAGAATCAGGGTCATCCGTGGTCTCCTCATCGGAAAGCATTTCACTCTCCAGCTCGGCCTCTTCACCGACTCCCAACTCGACACTCTCGAGGGCCAAATCTGCCGCGCACTCCGCTCCGCCGTCTCATCGGTACGTAGTCTTCCCCGCACCGCCCTCCACCGCCCTACTACAGACCTAGGATACGGACTCCCCTCCCTCAAAGCACACGCCGCACAACTCACAGTTTGTCACTTACATAAAATCATGAACAACTCAGGATATAGAGGCCACATGGCCCGGGCACACATACGCACCCTATCCACAACGTACTCCCACTGGCCCTCTGAATCCATCATGACAACCTGTCACACTCCACCCACACTAAAGTGCTTAGTCCGCGCTCAACGAGATGCGGGCACCCTATTCCACAACATCCCCCCACTCTCCCTCACCAACCCTATCGCGTCCACAATCCGTGCCCACTTCACCACTCAAGACAACACCCTCCTCGCCTCACTCCGTGACAAAGCCACACACATCACCGACCCTCACACATATAAACAAGCTTACTGCGATTTCTCTCCCCGCAAAACACACGCCTCCCTACTCCCCCGCCTCACCCCCCTCTGGAAAAATAACATCACCACGTGGCCACAAGTCCTCCTCAGAGCCACCTCATCCTCCTTCATCCTCAAATCATGTAAATCCATCACCACACTCACGGGGTCCACCACCCCACTCTCAGTTCCCATCCGCCTCCTCGCCGCAATCCTCACCGAACCCCTCGATACTATCCACAACCGCCTCCCCATCACGAACCTCCATACCAACCAGGCTTCCCCCCCCACCACTATACATCCCTCGTGGATTCCCCTCCTCTCCCCTCACCTCCCCCGCTCCACCCACACCCTCCAATCCGGCATCTACACCCCCCGCGCCAATCACCCCACCCCCATAGCACCCATCACACACCTAGACACAGAATACCTCACCCCCTCCGACCACCACTACCCCCCCTGCGACGTAACACGCATCATTTCCAAACACAAAGACACAGAATACGGCCAAACACAATACATGGTTGAATGGGCCCCGGAACACCTCACGGAATGGGACATTCAGCTACAACTCGACGACGGCTTCCGCCTCATCTCCTCCACTCCCACATCGGTATGCCTCCCCTCCCCCTCCCCCTCTGCCTGCTCCATCTGCCACGAACCCCTGCACACAGAACCCTCCTCCACCTGCTGCACATGCCCGCACTTTGCCATACACTCCCAGTGTCGCCCAGCTCAGGGCCCCGCCACATGGCAGTGCGAATGGTGCGCTCGCGGCCAACACCACGACCTCACCCACCTCTACGAAGTGCAGTGGGCCCCATGCCTACAACTCCACGACACCATCAGTGAGACCCCCTCCGGCCCCACCGCCCTCACCGCATTTAACTCCGGCTATGTCCCCTCCACCACACCCATTCTGCCAGACCCCGGACCCCCTCCATGGTCACACCCCCTCATCACATTCAACCATGACCCCATCAACCCCGACCTTGACATGCTACCTACCGGTAAATTCGCTATCCACGCACACCCTTCACTCCACGACACCACCATACTCTGCACTCCCAACGGCCGCGCGGTCACCACCCTTAACGGCCCCCGCGTCCGCCACCTCTACCAACTCTTCCGCCCCGACCTCTCTCATCTTACGTTTGAAGAGGAGGTCTACCACCTCCTCACCCGCCTGGGCTCCCGATCAGAAATCCACTCACCCACACCCGCCACCACCACTCGTAATAGATGGGCCACTAGAGAAGACCTCCTCACAGCTCTCCGTCACACATTCCGCATCCAGACAGAACTCTACTCCGACCCCCTCAATAAATCCCTTCACTCCCACACCTACCACTCCCTCTACCCCGAAGATATAGTCTTCTCATCTAGCGGCAGCAATGCCCCGCACACATGGCAAGGCACCAACATAGCCAACCCCGAATACGACCACGAATGCATGAGACGAGCCATGGAACACGCAATCACCAGCGCACACCTCACAGCCCCTCACACACCCAGCGCAACCATCCTCATCCTCCCCCGGTGGGAACACACGCCCTACCGCCACTCCAAATACATCAACTCCCCATACACCCACCACCTTTACACCCTCCCCAACGACGCAAACACATTCCTACCCCCCGACCAACACACCGGCAACCCCACCCCTACCCCATTCGGCACACGATGGATGGTAGACATATACCTCGTCGCTAACCCCCTCGCACTCTCCACCCTCCCATCACCCACAGCCATGACAGCACTTCACAACACTCTCGAATCTATATACGACACTCACCTCCCCAACCCTATCATCACCCCCCCTCCTCCACACCTCTTTGACACCTACTCACCCCACTCAGCAGGTATATACCACCGCCCCCCAAACCCAACTCACCCCCTCACATACCCCCTCCCGGACCGCGTACATCTAACGTACCCCCCCACCAGAGGCACCCCTGCTTGGAACTGGCAGGACTTTGTCTACACAGACGGCTCGAAAAAAGGCGGCTCGACCCCCCTCGGAGCAGCAGCTACCCACCCCGCCTCGGACACCAGAATCAAAATCCTGGTGACCTCTACCCCTCCCTCACATACAATAAATCGTGCTGAATTAGCTGGCATAGATATAGGCCTCCAACTTGGCCGCACCCACCTCCTCACAGACAGTGCGTGCTCCCTCCGCCTTATTCAAGGTTACTTAAACTGCCCTTCCGCTTACCGCCATAACATTCACCGCGACACCCTCTTATCTATCACACACACCCTTAAAACCCGATGCGAAGCAGGCATCCGTACACACCTCGGTAAAATAAAAGCCCACAACCACTCCATCGGCAACGACCTCGCAGACACCCTCGCCAACCAAGTAGCGGATGGCCACCCACCCGATACTACATACACCACCGGTTCAGAAGTCACGATAGGCCACTGGACATGGCCATACACCCTCATCCCACAAACCTTAGGGGACCCCACTCCCTACAGATACACCAACCTCAAATCCGACGCACACAAATACAGCACAATACACACACACACTCCTCTCTCGCAAACAACCAAACACGGAGCCCTCCTCGCCCGCGCCGCGTCGGACGGCGCCGACTTTTCTTACCACAAAAAACACTCAACTCTCACAAATATACAGTTCACACACAAACAGGAATTCATGTGGGGTGTCCACAACACCCGCCTACTTACTCACAACCCCACCCTGCGCTGCCCCCTATGTGGCCAATTCACTAGCAACGGCCACATGGCCGGTAACTGCCCCTCAATGTCTGGTCTAAGACAGGACCGTCACAACAGCGCTCTACAACTCCTACTCTCCCTACTGGAACGCCACAACGGAGGACGCTGGGAAACCATCACCGCAGACTTCGGTAACAAACCCATAAAATCGTTTGATACCCCCACCCCTGCCCTCACCCCACTCGACTGCCACCCTCCTCACCCCACCCACATGCCCACCCGCCTTGTTGCTGCTGACGAGGGTCTCTCGCATGACTCCCTAACCTCATGCCCCGCCGTCCTCCCCCCTGAGATTCTCCCCCCCCTGCTTCGTCCCCCAGCACACAAACCTGACTTCATCCGCATCCTCGAACCCAGATTCGTTGGTCACTCCAACGGTCGCCGACGTTACGCATCCATAAAAAAGATTCAGATAGGAGAATGGAAGTACTGCACAGACAACAACCTCTCTCACACAACCGACCTCATACGTGCCAAATACACACCCCTTGCGAACGCCATCAGAAACCACTGGCCAGGCACAGTGGTCGACATCCTCCCCATCGTCATGAGCCGCACAGGTACACCGCACTCCTCCACCATCACGAGTCTCACCTCCCTTCTCACCGCCCGCACCGACCCTCCTGATAAACTCGTCTCCAAAGCACGCCCCGACACATCTCGCATTCTTGCACAACTCCATACGCATACCGTCCAATGGCTGCATCACCTCCTACGCATCTACCGCATCAAGTCCCGCACGACCTCCCGCCGCGCATCCGCACATTGCCTCCACGCACGACCCTGAATGCACACAACCTTCGCCTCTACTTGCACCCTCCCCGGGGGGGAGTAAAACCCCCGAACACCCTTGGAGAGGTTGGATTAGGTGGTTAACGGTCTAGCCCCGACTTGTAAGTTCCCTGTATGGCATAGTTGGGAGGGCCCAGAGACAGCAGCCGACGCATCCGGCTTTTGGTGAAAAACCGGCGCATACGGTACATGTTGTAAACAATTTCAATTTCAATTTCAATACCTGGTCGAAGAGACCCGCGCCCAACTTGCTAATAAGTCTTGTATGGCGAAGTAGAGTGGCCCGAGAGACAGCAGTCGGTCCAGTTTTCCGGCACATGTTGTGAACAATTTCCAATTTCAATTTTTTTCATTTGCCAAGATGTTGGCCGCTGAATGCATGTAGCGGGGGCGAATGCGGATGTCGTTTGCGTCGAGTAGATACTAGAGGCGGCGCAGTTTGGACATCATATCCGGTGAGCGCGTAGTGAGCTTGGAGAGTGTAGCGACGACCAATGCGTTGTCCTCGTGGAGGAAGACATTTCGGTCTTTCGGCTGCGGGGGAGACGACTCGATTGCGTGTCGGACGGCGCGCAGCTCCTTCCATATGATGTACGGTTGGCGGTCCTCCGCGTACCAAAAGCCGTGCGAATAGAAACTTGGGCTGTCGTTTAAACGGCGCCCCACCCGTAGTCACCCGAGTCAGCGTAGAGGTAGGCCGTCTCGACCAGCTTGTAGATGGAGCGGCCGTTGTGCTCGTTGGGGACGGTTAGCCACCACTCGAGGTCGCGCCGGAGTTGGTGTGCGAGTCGGACGCGACCTCCCGAGTCACTACGTGTAGCCAAGACGTTGTGAAGTTATCGTGCGAAGAAACGGGTGGGCGCGATGGCCATGTAGAGGAACAATGCCTTTCCCGCGAACGCAGCGAGTTGACGTGCGGGTAGCCATCTTGCGTTTCATGTAGCTCGGCCAAGCAAGGATGAGGCTTGCTCGGGGAGGTTCAGCACCTTGTCCAATGGTGATCGAAATTCCCCTTTGCTCAAGTCGTTGGTGAGGCCGAGGTTGTCGCCCGAGGTGGATCGGGTGGGAATCGAAACGCCTTTGTGACGAGTACAATCCTGCAAAAGTACATTACAAGACATTGTACATGTACTCGTTACTTATTCTAATTCGTGCTTTTTCTATCGGACGGACGTGCAACGTGGGTACGTCGCTACCGCAATATTAACAAGAGCTCTTATGCGTACTGTACGACTTGTACCTCCCGGTACGTACCCGTACGCACAGTTAATCTTACTAGCCACATGACACGCCTAAGCGAGGTTTCCGATGTAGAATGAGGCGCATCGTGATTCTCCCTGCTAGTCGAGCCGCGTCGCTAGACTGTTGACGACGGTTGGAAAGCCCTAACGCCTAACACGTAAGCGAGTGTGAGCGGGCGTAAGCTCTCTGGGCAGAAAGCTATTTAAGCCCAGTGCAGTAGAGGGAGATGACAAAACCATTTAACACATCCTTTGTTCAATTACAATATATATTGCTAAAGTACAAGCAGTGAGATATCTATTCATCTTCTCCCATGTGCACCACCACTCTGCCATTCAGTAGCACCAAAATAGAACAGATTTGTGCTAGCAGTTAGCTTTGGAAGGCTAACCGCCACACTGGTTTCGGAGCTAGTGTCGAAGTTTGGTACATATGTGGTACGTGGCCACACATGTCAACTATGCTTTTTCGGTGCGCCGGTAAAGCGCATGCCTAATACGCAAGAGGTCGCGGGTTCGATACCCCGTGAGTCCGATCATGGTATGTAGGCGTGTCACGGCCCGAGATGAACCCCCACCTTCCACACCTTTCTTGAGGTTGCATAACATACCTAGGCGTGTGATTAGTTAGTCGACGAGGGCTCGGAGGAGTACGATTGCTTGGTAGGAGTCCGCGAGGAAAATGAAGTCGTCCATGTAGGGTAAAACGCGGGTGCCGCGCCAACGGTTGTTGTGAAGATAGCATCGAGATGCTCGACGTAGAGCATGTATTACTGATATGGCGTCGGACTGGGAAAGCGGCGGAGGTGGTTGGTGAAGACAAGTGTGAGCTTGCAGAAGTAATATGTTGACCCCGACCAACCCATCCGGAGGCGCGCGAGCCGCCACAGCCCACATACGTAGTTGACGATGAAGTAATCGCGGTTTTCTTCTATAATACATCGGGTGTAGCAGCCGTCCGTGAGGTCGAGGGAGATGACGTAGTCTAATGTGCAGGAAGTAAGGTGTCGCATGTGTTTCAGCGTCTCGCATGTCATGTTTAAGTCCGAACAATACATGTTGAGCTTGCGGGGGTCGATAATCAAACGCCAATGGTTGGCACCTCGGAATATGCGCGACACGTAGCGAACGATGTGTGCGCGTTCCCAAGCTCCGCACGCTTCGAAACGGGGGAGCTCGGTCGACAGGAATTGTAGATGGGCATGGGTTGCTTCTTGCATGGAGACGCCGTGGATGAACGGTCGAGGGCGTACGCCGCGCTTGAATTTTACTCGTACCACATTGCGGATTTAGCTCACTACTTGTCCGCTCGCGTCGATTAGCCCCCACTCCCGCCATCGTCGCCGGACGCGGTGCCTCATGAATGAAGATGTCGGGAAACAAGTATCGGCGCGGCGGGCCGCACCATCATTTTTTAATCCGCGGGCGAGTTGCGTCCGTTGGCTTGGCGCTGGGGTTTGCTCGGGCGGCAACATGTTTACGATGTTCATGCCGCCTTGCGTTTGTTGGTGGCTGCTTACCGCGCCTTGGCGTATGGTCATGGTGGCTTGTTTGGTGTGTTCTTGGCCAAGGTGGCTCTTGCGGCTGCCTTGTTGGCGGCATGAATGCTGACTTCCAATGTGATGTTGACGAATACTTGGCGCATCGCATCAAGTGGGCGAGAGACCGCGGTCGGGCGTGGGCGACAAAAGCGCTCGTGTGCGAGCTCCGCGAAGACGCGGTCCGAATCCGTGCTCGCTTGTCCACCTTGACGAGGCGGAGGAAGCTCAATCGAGTACGGGCGACCTCATCCGTCGTTGTGTGGGTGCGATTACCCGCTTTCATAAGGGTAGCCGCCGATGTCCGCTCCGGTGATAGTAGAGGTGGTCCGAAAGAAAAGCGCGAAAGCGCGTCCATGCCCTCGCTAAATTTCGCGTTGACGGAACTGCCAAAGAAGGCACAACACCGATGTGCAAGTACTCGTTGTAGACCGAATGCGGCTTCTTCACGCTAAGGGCTCGTGCCGTATCGTCTATTAGTGTCCATTGGCGGGGCTCTTCGACGTCGCGCGGGTGGCGCTCCAGACCGGCATGGATGACTTGCCGTAGTAGGCGAAGTATCTCGCCTCCTTTTCGGAGGCTCCTTTTGCTCGGGGTCCTCGTGCAATAAGTCAATAAGTGGCTCGGGGGGCTCCTTACCACCCTCCGTCGTTGGTGTCGCGGTGGCGGGAATGGACTTTTGTTGACTCATAGTAGCGGGTCTGGTTGTTGTCCCTTGGAATTGGGCTAACTAGGCAACATAAGCCGCCAAACAATGCCTAGTGATCCGTTGTTCTAGAAATGTGATTGCCGTGCGAGTGTAATTTTTTGTTCGTTGATCGATCGCGGTGGCGTGAGCGTCTGCTACTTGAGCATACGTAGGCTGCTCAAGTTGGATGATGCGTAGGCTGCTCATATTGCATGATGCGAGGTTGCACGATTCGTTGCTAAACCAATAGCATCCCGTAGTTTAGCTCAAGTAGCTAAAAGAGGCGAAGTGTCGCGTGGCGCTCGAGTGCGCATAGGACGATGGTAAAAAGGACGTCTTGCTCGGCTACTAGAGTCGTGACTTTTATTCACGCGAAGCCTAAATTGGTTGAGCATGAAAGCAAAGAGTGCTAGGATGTTCGCTAGTTTTGGGCTATCGACCTGACCGTTTGGGATGACCGTTTGGGATGACCGTAGAGATGACCGTTTGGGAAGACATATTGTGTTTGGTTGCGCTCCACTGCTATTACAAGGTAGTTGTCATGGAGGTAGCACGTGCCGTTACTAACGGTAACATTAACTGCGGGGGCTTATGTCCCACGTGCACATTGGAGTTGGATTTGCACACTTCTAGATTTATATGAATCAATCGGACCATTTAGAATTATTGCTAATAATAATGGGAATATTTTTGAATAATAATGTGTGCAATAAACTTGGCAAACTTGGCGGCTGCAGATGGGTGATAAGCTGCGAATATTTCTCAAATCACACTCGTGATGCACCTGATTGGACACATTTATATCACAGCTTCATGGACAAATATTACGATGAGGTTTTAAAAATCAACCCTTGACCCGAAATAGTCGATCAATAAATGCAATCTCGGGTCGTATCAAGAACAGCATCTTGTCGAATCGACGATTCGTCACAATCTGCAATCCAGATCGCGTCCAACACATGCGATATCTTTGCGCCAGGTAGGCAGGCAGACCGGATTCACCGAGCATCGTGACCGGCAACGTACAGATATTATATTTGCCATATTTCAATGCAAAGGTACAGGTACCCGTACCGTTGGGAAGCGACACTCCAAGCGGCTGGTCGACAGAGACATAGGCCGAGCGTGTCAAGCCACCTGCTCGTCACCTCTGTCGCCCCGCCTAAGGAGTTGCAACAAACACAGGGCCGTTTTTTGAACAGCCACACCTTTCGTCGGGCTGTTTTTCAGCCAATAACGATTCTGTATCTCTGTTGGGGGTTCCTGACAGTCTCCGTGTCTCTCGTGATGACGCACTTCGGAAATTCGACAGTAGTGGCTTTCGGAGCGTCGGTCCGCTGTCTTTCCCACACTTCATCACTCGCATGTCTCCGACCCGCAAGACCCCGCCTTATTCGACGCACATGCTGCTATCTACGTAGTAGGTGTAAGCGGAGACAAAATTCGGTCGTCCGATCAGCCGCAGCGAGTGAAGTGGGCACCGACGTCTCGGTCCCTACTGCCGCCCGTTCGAGAATCAGAGCCTATCCCGAGTTATTTTCATCGCCCGGCGTCACTTTGGACCGCGTATGGAGCGAGCCTCCAGTTTACGTGGCGCGGAACATACTCACTGCTGAGGTAAAGTGCTAGTATCATGCCCTCCTGAGCGGCGATGCTGCTCTGCTTACCTTGTATACTGATGTTTGTCCATACCACGCCTTCATCATTACTTCTGAGAATGCTATTTATGCAGTTTCCGAAATAATTCCGTGACTTACCATCTGTACGTTCCCGAACCGTATATTCGCACAGGCTTGCGAGGCGCTGATCGCGACGGCGGAGCGTGGGGAGCTGACCGAAGTGTCATACGACCAGGGCGTATCCGTTAACACTGAACGACTGCGGCTGCTAGCGCCGCTGGTCCTGCTTGCGGCCTTCCCGCCCGTGCACAGCGCGCTGTTGTCGGGGGCGGGGGCGTTCGAAGTGGTTAGCGTCGGCGCCGCGGCTCTCGTCGTAGCGGTCGCGGTCGCGGCGGGTCTAGTCGCTGCCGTTAGGGCCGCTGTGGAGGCCTCAATCGGCGGGAAGGTGTTCGTGGGGACTAAGTGGGACGCTTTCTCCGGTGGCTCCGCACAATATCGACAAGCGGTCAACGACGCGCTGCATCAGGTACACGGACACTGACTCGCGCGCTGTCTCGTTGTTGCTGCCTACACGCCACGATTTCCCGACAATATTGGAAAATTTATTATGAAGTCGTTCGCTGAACAGATCGAGCTGTTAACTGGCCGATCACGACGGTCATTTGAGAGGCCGCTGGTGACTCGCTACCTGGAGGGCGACCAACAGCGGCGACACTTCGACGCGCGAGTGAAAGGCGACTCGGCTCTCGGCGATTTCACTGGCAGCGGCCAACTGGGGCAGCGGCTCGTGCAGTGCGTGGTATACCTTAACGACGTCCCTACTAGCTGTGGCGGCGAAACGAGTTTCCTTCATCCCGATTTTCGCGGCCTCAAGGTGGGGCGCCTACGAATAAACTGTGCCGTGGCCTTAGTATGTTTTCGGCTCGCTGTCGGTATTCGTTATTCGGCTCTCGCAAAAGAGCTATCACGGCTGTTAAGCTCACGTAGTCACGTGAAGGCCGCCAATTTGTTTTGATGCTCCAGGTGCAACCCACGCGTGGCGACTGTCTGCTGTTCTTTCCGGCATTCGTAGACGGCGAGGCCGATATGCGGATGGAGCACTGTGGTGAGCGCGTGTCGATGGGGAGGAAGTATATTCTGAACACCTGGGTCTGTCAAAATGAGCAGTGAGGAGCGTGATAGGCCCACTTACAGGTGATATGCACCGCCACCGGTCGCATTCGGTGTGGGCATACACGGCGATACTGACATAGACAAAGCTCAAACACATTTCTTAATTTCCAATTAAGATTTGTGAAATTAAGTATTGAGAGTAGGCGAATTGTTATTCTTACATTTGTAAAATATTGGGGTGTAACGGTTTCTTAACGTGCCATGTTGAGTCTGCCGAAGGCAACGCGCGGAGACAAAGCATCACAAGCCGAGTAAGCTGTCCGCGGCGGAAGCCCACATGCTTTACCTCTTAAGTAGCTCCTCTAGGTGGTAGTAGCCACCTTCTGCCTTTGGTAGAATCTCGATTGTGTTAGACGCTTGCGCTCCCCCAATCGGCTCGTGCAACATGCATCGTAGCTCTCGTAGCTGCGCAAGCGTCTAACACAATCGAGATTCTTTACCGTGCTCTAGCACGATGGCTACAAGATAGACAAATCATACACGGAATTCGCGACGCGCCGGAATTTGTACAATAGGAGCAACGCTTACTCGCTAACGCAACGGGCATTAGAAGAGCGTAAGAATGGCCGATTTTAGAAAGCCTTAACTAACCTAACGGCTACGCTTAGTTCGACCCTCGTCACTCATTTAGCGATAGCCATGCAAGTCAACACGCAGCTAGCTAGTCCCGTCGGCGTAGACGACACGATGAAGGCTGGAATTACGGAGCACGACGCCCGTAGCGCATAGCTGCCGAACGAGCAACCCTCGATCAACCCTACCGTGCAACCCCTACCCCAGCGACGACGGTAACCCATGTAGGCCGTCGAGATGAGAACTACCACATCGACAAAGAACTATGGGGACCCTACATTGCCCCGGGCCCCAAGCTACACCCCCTACATCTCGACGGCCCGAAAATTTGAAAGCTTACCAGTGACACAGACCGCCACATCTCAGCCCGCCGGCACAACGCCATTCTCGAAGAGTACCGCGCCACGGCCTGTCACGCCGCCTGCGCTAATACGGCGAGCATATATAAGCTCTAGAAGACATTCAGAATTACTCTAAGGGACTCAACAGAATTTAAGGCCGCGATCGTCACCATGCGTCAAAGCAGCCACACCCACGGGCTCGAGAAGGCCGCCCGTGTACGGGTATCCCACATCCGACACACCAAGGGCGAAGGGGAGGCGAGCGACCCGTTTTCGTTGAACTCGTTTTACGTGCGTTTCCTTAAAGCATGACAGGAAGTTGCCTTCGAGTACTACCGAGTCTTCATCGACAAGACGCTCAAGTGCTCCCTACTCGCCTGCGCCAAAGCCGCCGTTGGAGCGACCATGCCACGCAAAACACCGGACCGACCTGCCCCCGACCGTCCGACCCCGGACCGCCCTAACCCGATCCCAAGACCCCAACCCAAGCCCAAGCAACCACCGAGAGATAATACCGACCACAAAGACTCGAAGCCCAAGAACCCCAAAAAGAACGCATGATCGTGTGATCCGCCGCACCACGTCCTGCGACGACCGTTCCAACTTCACGCGTCACCGCGTTCGGAACAAAGCGTCCAAATGGAAACGTTTATTATTAGGCGCGAGCGAGCAAGTTCTAGGCTGGATTTGTCGAGGGGTTCGCATACCTTTTATCGGCAGCCAACGGCCCCCACCATTAAACAACATCACCTCCATGCTAGACGCAACACAACAGCAGCTCGACTTCATAGACTCCGAGCTTTCAAGATTCCTTCAATCATCGCATGGGAGCCGGGACAACGTTGAAGATGTGTTTCCAAAATGATTGTAGTCCCAAAACCGGGCGAAAACAAATGGCGGCTAATTATCGACCTACGCCCCCTGGGCAAGTATTGCAAGGAGCACAAACTAAGTAATGAGACACTCAAGCACCTCACGAATTTGACACGCGCCGGCGACTGGATGGTCTCGTTCGACCTCACGGATGGCTACTACGCACTCGGCATACGCGAAGAAGACCGAGAATCCTTGAATGTAAATCATCGCGGCACCATGTACCTACTAATCGGCCTCCCGATGGGTTGGATGTGCGGCTACTAGTTTTGCCGTCTTACCGAGGTTTTCATCCGACACCTTTGCGAACCGCTGCCCAACCCAACCGGGCCCAACCCCCGCGAGTTTACGACCCGGTCGCCCACCGAACAAGACCCTCCCGATGCTATATGCTGATCTCGCGATGGAGAGACGCCCGATTACTCCCGTACATGGACGACTTCTTATTTTTTGCCGACATCAGAGACGCAACTCTACGGCGCCGAGACCATGTCGCGTCCCTACTCGACCGCCTCGGGCTAGGACGCAACCCCAAGAAATTGAAATTGTTTACAACATGTACCGTATGCGCCGGTTTTCACCAGAAGCCGTATGCGCCGGCTGCTGTCTCTAGGCCCTCCCAACTATGCCATATAGGGAACTTACAAGTCAGGGCTAGACCGTTAACCACCTAAGTCCAACCTCTCCAAGGGTGTTCGGGGGTTTTACTCCTCCCCGGGGAGGTGTGCAAGACGAGGCGAGGGCTGCGTGCAGTTAGGGTCGTGCAAGGGGGCAACGTGCGGAGGCGCGGCGGGAGGTCGTGCGGGATTTGATGCGGTATATGAGTAGGAGATGATGCAGCCATTGGACCGTGTGCGTATGGAGTTGTACAAGGATGCGAGTCGTGTCGAGGCGTGCTTTGGAGATGAGTTTGTCAGGGGGGTCTGTGCGTGCGGTGAAGAGGGAGGTGAGATTCGTGATGGTGGAGGAGTGCGGTGTACCTGTGCGGCTCATGACGATGGGAAGGATGTCTACCACTGTGCCTCATCAGTGGCTGCGGATGGTGTTTGCAAGGGGTGTGTATTTGGCACGTATGAGGTTAGCTGTGTGGGAGAGGTTATTGTCAGTGGAGTACTTCCACTCCCCTATCTGAATCTTTTTGATGGATGCGTAACGTCGGCGACCGTTTGAGTGACCAACGAATCGGGGTTCGAGGATGCGGATGAAGTCGGGTTTGTGTGCGGGGGGTCGTAGCGCGGGGGGGGAGAATCTCAGGTGGGAGGACGGCGGGGCACGAGGTTAGGGAGTCGGGCGAGAGACCTTCGTCAGCAGCAACAAGGCGGGTGGGTATGTGGGTGGGGTGAGGTGGGTGGCAGTCAAGTGGAGTGTGGGCAAGAGTGGGGGAAGCAAATGATTTATGGGTTTGTTACCGAAGTCTGCATTGATAGTTTCCGAGCGTCCTCCGTTGTGGCGCTCCAGTAGGGAGAGTAGGAGTTGTAGCGCGTTGTTGTGTCGATCATGTCTTAGGGCAAACATGGTGAGGCAGTTACCG
This sequence comes from Tetraselmis chui, assembly GCA_026401115.1. Lineage (NCBI taxonomy): Eukaryota > Viridiplantae > Chlorophyta > Chlorodendrophyceae > Chlorodendrales > Chlorodendraceae > Tetraselmis > Tetraselmis chui. Next base: position 10,221 of record JAPMLY010003264.1, on the reverse strand, counting down.
GCCATGTGGCCGTTGCTAGCGAATTGGCCACATAGGGGGCCGCGCATGGTGGGGTTATGAGTAAGAAGGCGGGTGTTGTGGACTCCCCACATGAATTCTTGCTTGTGTGTGAGCTGGATATTTGTGAGGGTTTAGTGTTTTTCGTGGAAAGAGAAATCGGCGCCGTCCTCCGCGGCGCGGGCGAGGAGGGCACCGTGTTTGGCTGTGTGCGAGAGGGGTGTGTGTGTGTTTGGTGCTGTAGGTGTGTGCGTCGGCTTTGAGGTTGGTGTATCTGTAGGGTATGGGGTCCCCTAGGGTTTGTGGAATGAGGGTGTATGGCCATGTCCAGTGGCCTATCGTGACCTCTGAACCTCTGGTGTATGTAGTGTCGGGTGGGTGACCATCCGCGACTTGGTTGGCGAGGGTGTCTGCGAGGTCGTTGCCTAGGGAGTGGTTGTGTGCTTTAATTTTGCCGAGGTGTGTACGGATGCCTACGTCGCAGCGGGTTTTAAGGGTGTGTGTGATGGATAGGAGGGTGTCGCGGTGGATGTTGTGTCTATAAGCGGAAGGGCAGTTTAAGTATCCTTGTATGTCATATCCTAGCCATTTAGCTAACTGCTAGTATCTGACATCATTTATTTCCTCTAAATGGTACCTGTATCTTAGCGATATTCAATGACTATTTTATTGTCATCACGGCAGTACAACTGTATCGCCGTATTTTCCCTCGACAGTACATAGTTACTAGCAGTATCTCTTCTAGATAGTTCTTTTCTAGAGAGTTCTAAGAGCTTGTGCGATAAGGTTAGATAGACGGTACAAGTAACCTCAATTAATCTGTATCACCCGTAATAGTTTGGTTTAGTTAGCATACAGCACAAGCTATAGGTTCTAAGGCTGTTTCTAGAACACCTGAGGTGTGGATATTTAAGACGGGGACTTACTGGTAGAGGAGAAGACCGGTACAGAATAGAATTACGCCACACCCAGATTGTAAGAAACCCTGTTCCTAAGACAATCTTACTAATTCTCTCTACGCTGTATAATTAGATCGAGATATTAGGTTCTACTATTAGTCTAAGGTTGCCATCTTAGCCTAACCAAAGTAGCACCTCACACGTGGTTTCGGAGCCTCAGAACAGCTAGACGAGACGAAGATGTCTAACCGAGCAGGAGAGAGACTACCAGAGGAAGTTGATGGTCGACCAAAGGGGGCGCCTTCTGGGCCGACACAACCGACGTCGACAGATGGTGGAAGACAGACAGTGCGAGAAGGATCGAGTCCCACGATGGAGCCTATGTCGGTACACGTCACCGAGATGCTACAACGACTAAGTAACCGAGTTGACACTTTTTCGACTGAGCTATCTCAACTGCGTGACCACGTCGACAACGGTTTCAGACATTTTGAAGGACGAGTGAACAGAAGCCGAGAAACGGAGAATTTTCTTCGAGGAGAACAATTGGGATCGGAGAGGACGCGAGAGATGCCAAGCATGATGCCGAACGATGTCAAACCAGCCAAGATCAAGAGCATCGCTACGACTAACATCGACGAGCTGAGAAACTGGTTCCGACATGCACGAGGGTATCTACGGTATCACAGCGTTAACCCTGAAGAGCAAAGAGGAGTGTACTGGGTATCTGGCTTTCTGGAAGGACCACTATCGAAGTGGTGGTACTCCCAAGTTGCGCAGACTTGAGATGAAGTCGGTGGAGGATTTTCCGGAGTTTCTGAGATGGAGAAATCCTGAATTCAGGAATTCTGCGGAAGAACACCGGCGGAACAAGCGAGATTGAATTTGGATAAAGCGCGACAGAAAACCACGGTCCTGAAGTATGCAAACTATTTTCGAGAACAATTATTGGAGCTTCCTCACCGTCACGAAGAGGATAACGTACATGATTTCTAGCGCGGTTTGAGACCCTCGATTCATAAGGAGGTTGCCCTGAAAAACCCTAAGACCCTACACGAGGCGATTCAAGCAGCCCTGCGAGCGGAGGCAGCGGAGACCAAGATTGAGACGACCCAACGTTCGACATGCCGACTGAACGCCATCGAAGAAGACAACGACTTTTCAGAGGCAGCGGAGGAGATCGACCGTGAGTCGGAGGAAGAATCGCATGGCGCGACCGAAGAAAAGCCGCGGGAGCTGTACGAGATTAGACGCCTCACTCAAGAGGAGGTCGACAGATTTAAGGAGGGCAAGTGCTTCATTTGCCACAAGAAGGGACACATCGCTATCGACTGCCTAGAGAGAAAGAACAAGAAGTACGACAAAACGAGGAAATCCCGGCCGGGAAAGTGTGACCTGAGTCGGCAGCTCGCGGCAAGCTGCAAGATGAGGTTTCGTCTCCTACAGCGACTCAGGAAGAGACCAGAACGGAAGAAGTACGAGAGCCGTTACCTCAAACGACATTGAGGCCAGTCTTTAGGGGCAAGGACTTTAGCGATTGGATGATGAATAGGGAGTATTTCCTGAAGTACTCTCGGACCTACGGACCTTTCGACTTAGATGGAGCTAGCGATAATGACGGCCTTAATTCTCAAGTGGCGGAGGATTTTTGCTGTCCGGCGCGCCCATTTCAGGAGAGAGATTTACAGAAGTACCGGAGAATTTGGCTAAATGCGCCATTTAATGAATTAGAAGATTTTTTGGGCCATTATTTGCGGAGTAAAGTGCTTCATCCCCATATGAGAGCGGTTATAGTGGTTCCAAAATGGAGGGCAGAACCATGGTTCAAGCTGCTGCGAAATTTCCGACTTGTCGACGAGCTGGCGGCGAAAGAACATGTGTTTACCTGCCCTACGAACGACGGAATAGAAGGAAGAAGGCAAGATGTTGGACCGACAAGATGGACGACGCAAGTCTACGTCGACGACACCGATCGAGTTCGATTTCTGCCTCAGAACCTACAGAATCCCCCGAAGACCTACTGGACTCACTCGACGACTCTTGTTACCGATGGCCGACGAGTGTTACTTGCGAAAGAGGACACTGGCATGGTCTGGTTTCCTGGTGGCAAACAAGAGATTGAAGACGCGACCCCGGAATGCACAGCAGTGCGAGCTCTTACGGAGACAAATGGATTTAAGGTGAGCGAAACAAATTTACGCCTTTTAGGGACGGAGTCTTCCGGACAGAATAAGCGCTACGTGTATATCGCTCGCGTTCGACCCGGATCGATACCGGACGCTACGTCAACTTCTCAGGCAGTATGGGCTACCTGGAAGGAATTAATTTCGGCACGGCGTACGGGTTATCTAGTTCGTGCAGACCGGCAGTTCCCTCTTCGTTACGAGACTTTTGGGAAACCGATCGACGGGTGGATGAACAAGAACGTCCGACTAGAAGACAATGTTCCTGCGACGCTACATGTATCCACAACCTAGTATGGAACAAGTTTGTTAGTGTTGGAAGGCACCTTACGCGGACATCGATGCCGTATTTTGGTTGACTCTGGCGCTTCGGAAATTTTTTGCAAGGCTGAGTGGGTACGGGAGCATCACATTCCGACGGTTACTGGAGAGAAATACCGGATAAAATTGGCAGATGGTAGTACGACTACGACTCGCCAGCGACTACGGAATGAAGTGCTCATAGTAGGGACCCTGGATATACGTATGGACGCAATTATGACAAAACTGGATAAATTCGACATCATCCTCGGTCAACCTTGGTTACAAGCCGTCAACCCGGATATAGATTGGTCTACTAAAACGATTCGACCGTAAATCTGGCGAAGCTATGGTGTCTGGCGACGAGTACACCGTACTAGTGGCAGTACATCACTTGGAGGCGGATGCGATGGCAAAGCTGCTTAGGCAACAACTAGCAGACCTCTTCGTGATTGGACTACGAGAAGTACAAGACGCGGTCGACGACATCAATACTGATCAACAACCTGAGTGGACGACTTCGTTACGAGATTCCCTGAATGAGTTTACGGACATCATCAAGGAGCCCGACGGTCTACCGCCAACTCGCGAGTGCGACTTTGAAATTAATTTGGAGTGCGATGAACCACCTAAGGAGCGAACGTACCGTATGTCACCAGCAGAACTCCGGGAGGTTCATGTACAGTTACAAGACTTACTCGCAAAAGGCTGAATTCGTCCGTCTAAATCTCCGTACGCTGCCCCGATTTTATTTGTACGCAAGAAGGATGGTACCATGCGCATGTGCGTAGACTATCGGAAAACTCAATCACCTTACGAGGAAAGACCGAACACCGTTACCCCGGATTGATGAATTACTCGACTCGCTATATGGGGCTCACTATTTCAGCACGATGGACCTATGTAAAGGCTATCATCAAGTTCGAGTCAAGGAGCGCGACATACATAAGACAACATTCCGAACTCATTACGGATTGTTCGAGTACTGCGTTCCACCCTTTGGACTTTGTAACGTCCCAGCTGGATTCCAAGCGATGATGAATCGAGTTTTGGCCCTGTATCTTGGCAAATTCTGCGTGGTATATTTGGACGACGTGCTGATCTACAGTAAGACGGCCGACGAACACCTCGAGCATATTCGACTCGTGTTACGAGAGCTCCAGCGACACCAGTTGCATATCAAACTCTCTAAGTGTTACTTCGGACGATCGAGCGTCAATTTCCTTGGGCATGTGGTGGAAGCTGGACAGATCCGAATGGACCCCGACAAGGTGGAGGCAGTACAGAATTGGCCCCGACCGAAATCTGTGACTGAAGTACGTGGATTTCTGGGACTTGCTGGATATTACAGGAGGTTTATCAACCAATTCGCAACCCTAGCAACCCCATTAACGGACCTGACCAAGAAGACACCGGAATTTCGCTGGACTCCTCAAGCCGAGTCAACATTCGAGCAAATTAAAGACGCGATGGTACGTGCACCAGTCCTGGTAATACCTGACACTTCTCCTAATGCAAGGTACACACTGTACACAGATGCTGCTGGATTTGCAGTAGGAGATGTGATGGTACAAGACCAAGGTATTGGATTACAACCTATTACGTACCATGCTCGAAAGATGAACAAGCATGAGGTACACTACCCTGTCCACGAACAAGAGCTACTGGCAGTTCGCGACGCTCTACTGAAGTTCCGTTGCTACTTAGATGGCGCGGCGGGATTTACAGTAATTACGGACCACGACACGTTGCGACACTTCTTTCGGCAGCGCGATTTGTCCACTCGACAGGTGCGATGGTTTCAAGTTTTAGCACCTTACCAGCGACAAATGGACATCGTATACAAGAAGGGAGCAGTCAACCATGCAGACGCTATGTCTCGCCGACCTGACATGAAGGACTCATTACAGAAGCTGCACCTGTTACGCGATTGGACCAACGACGAAGCAGAATGCAAGTTACACGCACCGATTTTTTCCCTGGAATCCCGGTTACATCCTGACTCTGGACTTCATGCGGAAATCAAAAGCGCTTATGACTCGGACAAATATCTGCTTACCCGGAAATCCTTGCCTACCTGGCTGGTACGTCAATCTAATGGACTCTTGTACGCCTACGGGACAAGACTGTATGTTCCGAACGTCTCTACATTGCGATCAAGAGTACTGTACGAACTACACGACGCACCGACCGCGGGACACCCTGGTATTATTCGACAATGGCAGCAGTGACCCGGACGTTTTGGTGGCCTAACATGAAGCGGACAGTACAACACTATGTTCGCAGCTGTGTTACATGTCAACGCAACAAGGCAGCGCGACACAAGCCTTATGGACTCTTTCAATCGCATGAGGTACCGACCAGGCCCTTTGAGCATGTATCGCTTGACCTGATTACGGACCTTCCTGAGTGCGATGGGTATGATGTTGTGGTGGTATTAGTGTGTATGCTTACGAAACGGACGATTGTCGAGCCAATTACGAAAACGATTACAGCGGAACAATTAGCAAAAGTTATGCACCGCGCTGTTTTTCGGCATTTTGGCTTACCACGGAAATTAATATCCGATCGAGATCCCCGGTTTATGAGCGACTTCTGACAAACCCTATCTAGGGCTGTTGGCACCAAGCTTAATATCTCTACGAGCTATCATCCCCAGACAGATGGCCAAACCGAACGAGTAAACCAGACATGGGAGCAAGTCATACGATGCTATGTGCACCCCTTGCACGACGATTGGATTCAGCACCTTACCAACGTGGAGTTCGCGATCAACGCAGCGGTTTCTACGTCAACGACTATGTCTCCATTTGAGGCGACGCTAGGATTCGAGCCGACATCTCCAACGACGGCTACATTTGAAGATAACGAGCCTAGCCGTACTTTACCGGAGCAAGTGAAGATTCTGGTCGAGATGCACAGATTTGCCCACGACTGCGTCAAAGCAGCCCATGCACACATGCATGATGCTGCAAATCGGCACCGGTTACCAGTACCTTTTAGAGTTGGCGACAAAGTTAAGCTCAAGGCGACAAATCTACGGTTTGTACAACAGCCATGTTCTAAAGTACGTGACCGCTACATTGGACCGTTTCTCATTACGGAGGAAGTTTCCCCGGTTGCATTTCGGCTTAAGCTATCCCCTGGAGTACGGATTCACGATGTTGTACACGCCAGTCTACTGGAAAGATGGAATTATGAACCAGAACATGCCAACAGTGCGCAGCCAATTCCGATTGTGCACGATGCGAAGCGATTTGAAGTTGACAAAATACTCGACGTGGCTTTTAACTCCAATGGCACGGGACTTTTGTTTAAGGTCCGCTGGGCAGCACCGTTCAACGTACCTAGCGAGGACACTTGGGAACCCATGCGAGGAGTCAACCACTTAAACATCTTTTCCGAATTCCTTCGAACGGATGTTTATCGAGAATTTTCTGGCACCCCTGACTTTGTCAGATTTCGCAATCGCTGGCCTGCAAGAACCCCCAAGAAGCCAAGACCATGAGTACTGCACAGCGAGGACGCTGGTGCTTAAGGAGGGGAGAGTGTCATATCCTAGCCATTTAGCTAAGTGCTAGTGTGTGACATTATTTATTTCCTCTAAATGGTACCTGTATCTTACAGCGATATTCAGTGACTCTTTTATTGTCATCACGGCAGTACAACTGTATCGCCGTATTTTCCCTCAACAGTACAGAGTTACTAGCAGTATCTCTTCTAGATAGTTCATTTCTAGATAGTTCTAAGAGCTTGTGCGATAAGGTTAGATAGACGGTACAGATAATCTCAGATAATCTGTATCACTAGTAATAGTTTGGTTTAGTTAGCAGACAGCACAAGCTACAGGTTCTAAGGCTGTTCCTAGAACACCTGAGGTGTGGATATTTAAGACGGGGACTTACTGGTAGTGCGGGAAAGACCGGTACAGAATAGAATTACGCCACACCCAGATTGTAAGAAACCCTGTTCCTAAGACAATCTTATTAATTCTCTCTACGCTGTATAATTAGATCCAGAGATTAGGTTCTACTATTAGTCTAAGGTTGCCAACTCAGCCTAACCAAAGTAGCACCTCACAGTTGTCGGCCAAGCGGAGGCCCCATACTGCAACTTCGGCATATAAGCGAGTCAGTTGAGGGGTGTAGAGCTGGGGCATGTAGGCTCCTATAAGGAGGTAGGGGGTGCCTGAGTGAGGGACGAGTTTTAGTCCAGCGATATGGGGGATGAGGTTGGGGGGCGGGGTTAGGATAGTGGCAGACCAGAATGAGGCTTTGCGGACCGCGAAGAGAACGCCTGCGTTGGGTAGGGGCACAGGTGAGAAGTGGGGTCGGGAGCTTTTGGGGTGGTATTGGGGGAGAGCGATACGCCAGCGGGATTTGTGGGTGGCGTGGTTGGTTTCGGTGAGGATGAGAACGTCGGGGCGGTGCGAGGTAGAGAGGTGTTCGACGTCCATAATGGAGGTGTGGAGGCCGCGGGTGTTGAGGGTGATGAGGTGTAGTGGTTGGGATGTGTGGTGTGGGAGGATGGGGGAGGGGAGGGAGGGGGTGGTGCTGGGAGGGTCGTCGGGGGGGCGTTCGACGGGTGGTGGTTGGAAGGGAGGGGGGAGGGGGGGAGGGGGGGGTGGGGGTGGGGAGGGGGTGGGACTTGAGGGGGGGAGGGTGGTGTGGGGGGGTGGAGGGCGTCGAGAAGGCGGGGGCGTCCCTGTGGGAGGGGGGCGGAGCGGAAGGTGTGGTTCCATTGGAGAGTGTGGAGGGAGTATACCGAGGACCGGGGGTCGAAGGAGGGGTGATTGTATGGTTGGTCCGGGGGGGCTGTGGTGATGAAGTAGGTGTGTAGGAGGGCGTGGGGCAACCCCAAGAAAGGCCATTGGGAGCCCACACAAGTATGCAAGTACATGGGCATGCAGATCGACACTACAACCTCTGCTTTAATGGCCCCTCCTTCGAACCTACACGCCATTGCTACCCTCTCCCGGACCCTACTGCAGCGCTTTGCACGGGACGCCCGCTGGATACATGCGCGACAACTCGCCGTACTTGGCGGAAAAGCGTTGTACCTCTACATTGCCACCCTAGCGGCTCGCTTCTACCTTAGCGAACTACGCGATATCCTCGCGATTCGGAAATGATGGGGAGGACGGGTAAAACGCACCTATTAGTTAAAGCGGGACCTTCAGTGGCGGACGCAAGTTCCCTCCGCCAACAACGGCCGCTCCATCTTCTTCCCAATCGAGACCTCCTATCTGCACTGCGACAACTCAAGCTACGGTTGAGGGGCAGTGTTGAACGACCAAATGGAAGCACGATGTTTTTAGTCAGCAACAAATCAACAACATCACATCACCGGGAAAGAATTAATAAAGGCCGTGCGACTCTCAATCTTTTCGTTCCTCCCGCTACTGCACTGACAAAAGGTGCTCCTACACGAGGACAATCACGTAGCGGTGGATGTACTCAGTTACCTTACGTCCCGGTCACCTGCCATGATTGGCAAGCTTCGGAAACTATGGGAACTCATCGACACCAACAATATCAGCATTTGCGCACGCTATATTCGATCCGTGGTCAACGTATGGACCGACACACTCATCCGCGAAACCGACAAACAGTAATGGCAGCTCAACCCCTGCATATTCATTTACTTGGACTCACTGTGGCCCCCCCACTCCATCAACAAGTTTGCCACGCACGGCAACACAACCCCCCCGCTACAATGCAACAATGCCCGCTGGCGAGACCCAACCGCCGAAGCCGTGGACTGCCTACAACGCCCCGACACTTTGAACCTCGGAGACCAACTAGTGCAACCCACATTGGACGCTCCTTCCCGACCTCGTCCGCAAGTTACGCCAATCTGTCTCCTAAGCAACATTCATCGCGCCATATTGTGGTACCAGCTACAGAGCGAACTATCCGACGAGCAAATATTGTACCCCCTTCCGAGATTTGTGCTTTCAAGGCAAGCGCAGAGCGTACGAGGGCGTAGGAACGCCCGGTTGGAGCGTAACGGTCTCTCACGTACCACACCGGCTTGGCTCTACCGAACACGGGGACCTCTTAATCAAGCCCCGACCCCCCGGACGTCCGCACCCATCTCCTAACACGGCCGGACATCCGCGGACACCGACCACTCCGCAGCACCAATGAAGTACCGACTCATCGAGCCTTCGGCCCGCGCACCTTGGCACGCCTTAATGCGCAACCACGTCGGCGCACTCGTCGGGACGGACGACTTGGGCGACCTCGTGCTCGACCTCTTCGCTGGATCACTCGCCCCGGGCACCTACAACAATTATTACGGCACCGGAATGCGACGTTTCACAGTTTCTTTGGCGATGTATAGAGCATCACCCCGCTGCAAGCCACCGCGGCCGATATGCTTCGATTTACAACATGGCTCGCCCGAGCTGGAACAATCACGGCCATCAACTTCCAACCCTACTTCTCTGCGATTAACGAATTCTTTCGCGACCACCCCAAGGAGCCGGCGGCGCAAGGACCACACCTAACGCATGTACGTCGAGGACTCGCCATGCAACAACATGCCATCGCCGACCCCGACATTCGCGTCCCAATCCTGGCACCCATCGTGCAACAAATGCTACAATTCGCTCACCGACACTACCGCGCATTAACATGGGGGCCGGACACCCTCGTACACATCAAGACCTTCTGCGCGATTCTCGGAGTCTGCACTAACTACCGCCATTTTTGCCGCGCGCAAACCGGAGTAAGCTGCCACATGGACGACATCGCTGTCGACATGACTTGCGGTAACATAATGTTATCCGTACGAAAAGCAAAAAGAGATCAACGTCGAACCGCGGCCGACAAACTGCT
>JAPMLY010003263.1:22500-31527 GCA_026401115.1 Tetraselmis chui | reverse complement strand
GTCCTTGTGCGTATGTTTGTGCATTTCTGATTGATTGTGTTTCTGGAACTGTTACATTGTGTTCGTGACTGTGTATCGTCTCGCGTATGCTTGTTCCATTCTTTGGGCACGCCTTTATATATGTTTATCGGTTAACTTGTGTGTGCACGCAATTGTAAGTTTCTTTTCTTTTGCTGTGCGTATGTGCGTGGATATTCTCGTGTATATATGTGCACGCGTGTCTATGATATATGCCGTATTATCCGTGTCGGAGTATGTATCAACAAATCGCGTGTGCGTAAACATGCTGCATTGTTGACGAAATTACGTGTGTGTGACAGTTTATCTAATTCTCAATCTGCATATGAGCGTGAAACACTACCTGCGTTAGCGTTAATTCATTAAGTTCCATGCATGGGAGCTTGAAATATATGTCTGTTTGACTGTCTTTGTGCTTCTGAGTGTTTGTGATTTGTGACAGAGATTGCGCGCGTGTGTTGTGTGTGTGTGATCCGAAGTTTGAGTTTGCATTTGCTTTTTGTTCGTCTGTGTATGTTTCTTTGTGAAATTGCTTGCTAGTCTCGAAATACATGAGGTTGTGACTGTTTATTTGCATGTGCTTGTATTTGTGCATATGTTTCCTTGTGTCTATGTGACTATGCAGGTGTATGTTCATGTCCTGCTGCTGCGTGTATGTGTGTGTAAATATGTATTGATTGGTGTGTGTGTGTGTGTGTGTGTGTGTGTGTGTGTGTGTGTGTGTGTGATCAAACGATACGTACATGCATCAAACGACCTAGTCTCATCGTATATCATCTTCACTTTTTTGTACACACATTTCTCTGGTCGTGTGTCTATGATTGTGTGTTACGGTCTTCATGTGTCTCTGGCGTTTCGTCGATGTGTGCGCCTGTCCGTCTGTGTGCCTATTTGTGTGTATGTGCGTATGCTTGTGTTGAATATGTTTCGTGTTTGTATAGCTGCGTGCGCGCGTCTGTGTGAGCGCGTGTGACTTGGATTTGGTATGTGTTGACTTTGTGTCTGAGTGGATGATTCGTGTCTTTCTTGTATTTTGTTTGTTTATGTCACTTGTATTTTTCTGTTCGTTTAACTGTGTATGCTTCACACGTCGATTTGCGTGCGAGCATCCTAATATGTTGGTGTCATAGTTTCTGTGTGTTCGTGTGCGTGGTGGTGGGTGAGGGGGGGAGGGGGGGGGGGGGGGGGGGCTGTCGGTGTTGTTTTGTCTCGGCCCGCCTGTGTTGCGTTCGAGTAACAGATGTATATGGTTGTATGTCGGTTTTTAGTCCCGGGCGGGGACAGTCACATAGACGTGCTTTACCCCCCGCGCGCCACCCCCGTGGATTCCGTCCTGCCACTGACCTACCTTATTTTCAGATTCTCTGCGCCTTCACTCTCCCAACCCAAAGTCTCGGCCCTGATCGCCTGCCTCGGCCCGGCGGCGAACGCCTTATTCTAAAACTGCCAACGTGGAGTCAAGACGACCACCCATCACCCACCCTCGAGTTACCGTGCCGCCACAGCAACGTGATAGGGCTACACCATTGGCAGCGATTAACACGGCCATTAAGAGCTCGGCAGAGATGCTACAAGTCGCCCCAACCGCTGCCTCCCAACTCTCTCTCTCTCTACGCCTATGCCTGTTGCCCTTTCCGTGCAAGAAACAAGCGGAGAGCAAAAGTTTTTTTTTTCAGATGCGGCTAACTCTACACGAGCACCTACCGTTCAACAAGAAAGTAACGAGGAAGACTGCAAATAAATGTTAGATCTAAAGACTAAAAACTGCAATCTAAAAACGATAGCGAGTCTCGTTGCGGAGTCGCCCCTCATTCGCGCGGATGCTTGCGATGGGTGAACCGGACTCCGTCAACTTTGCTGTCATCGTGTGCTGCTGCTGCTTGACGAGGTCTGTGTCGTATAAGGACCCGTAGGCGGTTTGTTTTATTAAGATTGTAAGTAAAGGGATATGTCCATTTCTGTTATCTGGAGATCGATAATTGTAAAAATGTGACTAAGGTTGATTAGGTTGATTAGAAGGTTGATTAGAACAGCAAGCAACGTTGATTAGAACAGCGAGCAGTGAACAAGTGGTCCGTAAATAGTAAATAAAGTACTGTGCGCGGGGTTCTCCACAGCTCATCCGTCACTTTGCACAACTTCACGCCCCACAGCACAGCGGCGCTATTAAATAAAGTACTGTGGGTTATTCACAGGTAATCCATCACATTGCAGCACAGCGGCGCCAAATCACAGTCGTCGCGCAGCACACAGACAAGTGAAGGGTTCCTGAGCGTTGGCCTAGCCTCTGCGTGTTTCAGCAATAACCCTAAGCGTATCGCGGTGTAGTCAACAAAGATCCCGACTGTTTTCGACACGTCCTTCACCGCCTGTTCGCCGGTCCGTCACTGTAGACTCCCGCATCTAAGCCAGCTCGGCAGCACTACGGCTGTGGGGGCGATATGAACGTGAGATGAAGAAATAAAGTACTGTGCGCGGGGTTCTTCACTGCTCATCGTCCGCCACATGCTAGATAGCGCTGAAAACTTCACGCCTCACAGCACAGCCAAGCCAAATCATAGTCGCGCAGTACACATACGTGTTTCTGAGTGTAGGCCTAGCTTCTGCATGTTTCAGTAACAACCCTAAGCGTATCGCGGTAGTATAGTCATCAACAAAGAGCCCAACTGTTTCCGGCTTCCGACCGCCTGCCCGTCAGTCCGTCACTGTAGACTCCCGTGAAAGCTCGGCAACACTTCGGCTGTGGCGGCGATATGAACGTGAATAACCCGCAGTCGTGGGTACTATCCGCGGATATACTAGTTTCGATCGCGACTCTACTTGGGCCAACGCACCGCGGGGTGGTGAGGCACGTCAGCCGCGATTGGAGGGCTGCTGTGCGAGCGGTGGCGGAGGCGGGGGAGGTCGACGGGTTGGTTGACAGCAGCAGCTTCCGCCTGCGTGCCTCCTCCTTGTGCGGTAGCTTGGACCTTGTGCAGTGGGGAAGGGGGGCCCAGGGGTGCCCCTGGTCTCTAAACCAATGGATGGAGATGGCAGCAGGTGAGGTGAATGTGCCAAGAGAGTTGTTGAATAAAGGGACGGATACTGCTGAGGGGAAGCTGCGATACTTCCGCCAGCCCGCGAAGAGCTACTATATAAAAGTAACCTATCTATATATGCGTTTTGGTATGTCGTCTTTGAAACCAAGTCGTACTAGTGCCCTCCATTGGTTTTGATGTGTGTTACATGTATTGTGCATATTATAGGTCAACATGACGACAAGTATATGTGTCGAACGGGTGGTAATTTGTCCTTTGTTTGGGAACTGGCGTCGATTCAGCACGCGCCTTTGTCGCAACTCCTTTTTCTGTTTTGAATAATATGTTTAATCATGTTTTTCTTCTTTTTGCAGAGACAGGACAGTTGGAGGTTTTGGCGTGGGTGACAGAAGAAGGCTGCAAATTGACGGAGGCTGCTTGCGCCGCCGCCGCCCGTGGAGGCCAGCTGCCCACGCTACAATGGATAAGGGAGCAAGGCTGCCCTTGGGACAAGCGAGTATGTCGCTATGCCGCTGAGAGAGGTCATCTGGAGGTGTTGCAATGGGCGAGGGGGCAAGGCTGCCCTTGGGATGAAGAAGTATGTAGTGGTGCCGCTCTGAGAGGTCATTTGGAGGTGCTGCAATGGGCGAGGGGGCAAGGCTGCCCTTGGAATAAAGACGTATGTGTGAAAGCCGCTTCTGAAGGTCATCTGGAGGTGTTGCAATGGGCGAGAGGGCAAGGCTGCCCTTGGGATGAAGAAGTATGTTTTATGGCCGCTGTGAGGGGTCATCTGGAGATGTTGCAATGGGCGAGGGAGCAACGCTGCCCTTGGGATGAAGAAGTATGTAAGGCTGCCGCAAGAGGAGGTCACCTGGAGGTGTTGCAATGGGGGAGGGAGCAAGGCTGCCCTTGGGATGAAGACGTATGTAGTTGTGCCGCTGTTGGAGGTCATCTAGAGGTGTTGCAATGGGCGAGGGGGCAAGGCTGCCCTTGGGATGAGCGGGTATGTAGTGTTGCCGCTGAGAGAGGTCATCTGGAGGTGCTGCAATGGGCGAGGGAGCGAGGCTGCCCTTGGAGGAATGAAGACGTATGTTGGAAAGCCGCTTCTAAAGGTCATTTAGAGGTGTTGCAATGGGCGAGGGGGCAAGGCTGCCCTTGGGATGAAGACGTATGTAGTTCTGCCGCTTATGGAGGTCATTTGGAGGTGTTGCAATGGGCGAGGGGGCAAGGCTGCCCTTGGAGGAATGAAGACGTATGTTGGAACGCCGCTTCTGAAGGTCATCTAGAGGTGTTGCAATGGGCGAGGGAGCAAGGTTGCCCTTGGGATGAGGAGGTATGTGAAGCTGCCGCTGGAGGAGGACATCTGGAGGTGTTGCAATGGGCGAGGGAGCAAGGCTGCCCTTGGAGGAATGAAGACGTATGTTGGAAAGCCGCTTCTAAAGGTTATTTGGAGGTGTTGCAATGGGCGAGGGGGCAAGGCTGCCCTTGGGATGAGGAGGTATGTGAAGCTGCCGCTGGAGGAGGACATCTGGCGGTGTTGCAATGGGCGAGGGAGCAAGGCTGCCCTTGGAGGAATGAAGACGTATGTTGGAAAGCTGCTTCTAAAGGTCATTTGGAGGTGTTGCAATGGGCGAGGGGGCAAGGCTGCCCTTGGGATGAGAGGGCATGTAGTTCTGCCGCTTATGGAGGTCATTTGCCCACGCTACAATGGATAAGGGAGCAAGGCTGCCCTTGGGATGAAGAAGTATGTATTGATGCCGCTGAAAGAGGTCATTTCGAGGTGTTGCAGTGGGCGAGGGGGCAAGGCTGCCCTTGGAATGAAGACGTATGTGTGAAAGCCGCTTCTAAAGGTAATCTGGAGGTGTTGCAATGGGCGAGGGGGCAAGGCTGCCCTTGGAATGAAGACGTATGTGTGAAAGCCGCTTCTGAAGGTCATTTCGAGGTGTTGCAGTGGGCGAGGGGGCAAGGCTGCCCTTGGGATGAGCGGGTATGTAGTGATGCCGCTTCTAAAGGTAATCTGGAGGTGTTGCAATGGGCGAGGGGGCAAGGCTGCCCTTGGAATGAAGACGTATGTTGGAAAGCCGCTTCTAAAGGTCATCTGGAGGTGTTGCAATGGGCGAGGGGGCAAGGCTGCCCTTGGAATGAAGACGTATGTTGGAAAGCCGCTTCTAAAGGTCATTTGGAGGTGTTGCAGTGGGCGAGGGAGCAAGGCTGCCCTTGGGATGAGCGGGTATGCTATCTTGCGAAGGCAACAAACCATGCAGAGGTATTCAACTGGGCGAGGGAGCATGGCTGTCCTTGGGACGACGGTGATACATACCTGCTTTCAAGTGACGATTTTTAGAGTGTCAGGGACGGGGGGGGGGGGGGGGGGGGGGGGGCAGGTACAACTTCTTCATCACAGGAAGGTGCAAGGGAAAGCCCCGCGCTGCTCACACCGAAAGCTCGCCAATCCGCTCTCAATGTTGCGACCACAAGCTGACAGCTGTCTTGCTAAACGAGGATGTTGATTTGGAGTTGAGGTCGTGGTTTGGACACAACCAAATATGTCAATGAGATGAAATGAGGTACTTGCACGCCGCAGTGCGCATATTCAGTGAACTGACTGCAAACGTTGGATTCAACTTAGAGAAATGTAAGCAATATTTTCAAAGTGACAGCATATCACGGACGCGTCCTTCACCTGTGACATAATTTACCATATCCTGAATTGATTGTGCATACATGTCAGTCTGAGTGTTATTTGCGTGATGGCAGTCAGTCGCAGCGACGTGGGGGTGGGGCTCGAGAGTCAATTCAAAACGGGTCATACTCCAAAACCACAACTTTTCAAGCTTTGTATAGTCTTTCTCGACAAAGTGCATCGGCTGACACTCTGCATCTCATTCAAGAGCCAGGCAGTCACCATCGCCGTCGTCGCTGAAAAGGACATTTTACTTCAATTAAATTATTTAAGATGAAGAGGAAGTTGGGGATGTGGATCTTGCATAGGCACAAGCAGGCAATGCACACAAGTTATATTGTTGAATCACGGGCATTGAGACAGTGCTTGGAGCTCTCTGTCTCGCGCATCCAACACATTGACGTGGCTGTGCTGTGGCCTCAAAAGTATACCTTGCTCTGACGGCTCCTCCCGACAAAGCATTGCGAGATCAGTGCATATGTATTTTTCCCATTTACGTAAAATGTTATTGTGACACGGATGGTTATATTTGGATTTGACTTCGTCATTATTCGTTTCATTTGTATTCACACCCACTTTTCAATTTCACGTGCCTCGTATAAAGCTGCCGAATGTCAATGAACTAGACTGGGTTTATCTATGGGCGGGCAGCAACTCACACTAAACATTCCGCATAATCAGTGGAGATTTGATTCGTACAATTTCAGCCCGCCTTCTTTGCTTGCGCAGGTGGTGATAGACGTGCATTGCTGCGTCGTAACTGGATAGCGCTCATGTCGTATTATTCGAGCTTCATATTCAGTGAACCGAAAAGAAAATAGGGATTAAACTGAGCTAAATGTACGCCATATTTTTAAGTGTCAGCATAACTAGAACGCGGCTTGCGATGAAGAGTGCCTTCACCTGTGACATAATCCACCATATCCTGAATAGACTGCGGATATATGTCAGCCTGAGTGTTATTTGTGTGATGGTAGTCAATCGCAGCCACGTGGGGTTGGGGCTCGAGAGTCAATTCACAACGGGTCATACTCCAAAACCACAACTCAGGCTTTGTATAATCTTTCTAGACAAAGTGCACCGGCTGACACTCTGCATCTCATTCAGGAGTCATGCAGTCCCCATCACCGTCGTCGCTGTAGATGAGGACATTTACTTCAAGTAATTAACTTTAGATGCAGAGGAAGTTGGTGTTGTGGACCTTGTATAGGCAGACGCAGGCAATGCACACAAGTCACATTGTTTAAACACGGTCACTGAGACAGTGCTTGGAGTTCTCTGTCTCGCGCATCCAGCACATTGACGTGGCTGTGCTGTGGCCTTAAAACTACGCCTTACTCTGAAGACTCCTCCCGACAAAGCATTGCGAGCTCAGTGCATATGTATTTTTCTAATTGACATAAAATGTTAGTGTGACACGGATGGTAACATTTGGATTTGACTTGATCATTATTCGTTTCACTTGTATTCGCACCCGTTTTTGAAATGTCGCGTGCCACGTATAGAGTTGACGAATATCGATGAATTACACTTGCTTTATCGATGAGGGTAGATAGCTGACAGTAAACAGTATTCGGCAAAGATAATGGCAATGCAATTCATTCAATAATTTACACCCCACTTCCTTTCGGATGCTGCATATGCACCTTTTTCATTTGCATCAAATTTTAGAGTTACACGGATGGCAACATTTGGATTTGACTTGAGAAGTATACGTTTTACTTGTATTCACATCCACGTTTATATGTCGCGTGCCACGTATATAGTTGACAAATATCGATTAACTACATTTGGTTTATCGATGGGGGTAGATAGCTGACAATAAACATTCGGCATAGGTAATGGCAATGCAAATCATTCAATAAGTTACACATCACTTTCTTTGGGATGCTGCATATGCACTTTTTTCATTTGCATGGAATGTTAATGTTACACGGATGTTAACATTTGGATTTGACTTCAGAAGTATACGTATTATTTGTAGAAAGTTAACAATTATCAATAAATTAGACTATGTTCATCGATGGGGGGGCAGCAGCTGACATTAAACATTCGGAATAATCAATGGCGATTCAATTTATCTATTTAGACCCATCTTTCTTTGGGATGCTTGCACAGGTCGTGATAGACATGTATTGCCACGTATTAATTGGATAGCGCTCGAACGCAACCTGTCGAATCGCCGTATTCATGATTCATGATGGGGAGATAATCGCTTTCATAATTGGCACTGCCCAATATCATTGGCATGCAACTTTTAGAATATTTTTGACGACTGAATTTCCAAGCCCACCCCCGTGCTTGTAGCACTTTAACATAGCGATACACCTTCCCTTATGTTATTTTCGAATGCCAAACTTGTCACCAGCAGATAAATCATCTGCCATTCACATCCATATGATAGTACCACAACCAGACAATTCAGTGGCATTTCCATCATCTGAGACAAATACAAGACCTGCGTCAGAATCGTCTCTAATCATTATTGAGAAAATTCGTCAACTGTAATGGATACTCCCAAATGTCCCCGTTTGCAATTCATTCGCATTGCCGCTCCTCCACCATATCGCGTTGCATTGCTGACTATTCAACAAATCTAGATAGAAAAATGAATGTAGCCCCCAAATAATGTATGATCCCCAGAGTTGCTTTGTGGTCCAATGCGGGGAACGAGGTAGGGGACGGTGATGAGCGGCACCTTCATACAACGGACGTATTGAAATATATTACTGGTCGCTTTTACATCATTGCCCTCCGATTATTGTGTTCAGCATGCACACCTTGTTCGTGTGTGCAGGGGAGGAGGGGGGGCGTGTACGTAGGTATGTGTGTTGGGGGGGGGGGGGGGGGGGGGGGGGGGGGCGGGTGGATGAATAGGCTGAAGGGACCGAGAAACGCGCAAATACATATAATATGGTTGACGTTGTGTTTCGATGTATGTCGCTGTCCTGAAGTGCAGCTCATAAGGTTTATTAATACCTGAGTTGGCAGTGCGTGTATACCTTTCACTAATGTAGAGGTTGCAGAGTTATCATCAGTCATGCAGTTTAACGTGCTTCATTATTCCGACAGGTGAAAATGTTTGCACCGATTCGAGGGCAAGGTCGCCTGTTACCGTAAGCCGCTTGCGCTGCTGCTGCCGGTTGTGGCCAACCTGCTACGCCGCAATGCATGAAAGCGCAGGGGTGTGAGTGGGATAAACGGACACGTGCGGCATCGTCGCGGGGTAGGATACGCTCTGGATATGCTCAAGAAACGGACGCCTACGAGTCTGGAGAATTCAAAACATCAAGCCGCCTGATCCGGTTG
>JAPMLY010003263.1:0-20000 GCA_026401115.1 Tetraselmis chui | reverse complement strand
TCTTTTTCTCTCTCACAGCTACACATATAATTGTTGTTAGCATTCACGCATCCTGTGTCT
Source organism: Tetraselmis chui (assembly GCA_026401115.1). NCBI lineage: Eukaryota > Viridiplantae > Chlorophyta > Chlorodendrophyceae > Chlorodendrales > Chlorodendraceae > Tetraselmis > Tetraselmis chui. Next base: position 19,940 of record JAPMLY010003263.1, on the reverse strand, counting down.
CCCACTCTGTATTGTTGTAATTCATAAAATATTATTCAAAGGAGCGATATGCGCAGTAGTTAGAGACGTATCCGAATCCCCATCCTAATAAGTGCGTTATACAACATCCATATGTTATCAAAACCGTGAAATTGCATTTAAGTACCGAACTCAATCGAGCTGATGATAATAAAGTTTACGCCGACTGACAGATAGAGAGACAGACAAAGAGAGAGACACGCACTCACATACAAAAAACACATTTAAGCAACCGAACATCATATTATACATACCTAGGATTCATTAGCGTTGGCACGTCGATGGCGCGCCATGAAAGGACGTAGCTCTCTATTTCATCATGCAACTATCCATCCCATGAAATCAATTTCACCGCAGTCCTGCCTAGTCGTCGCATGTCACACCATGCAGTGTCCTTTTCAATGATATATGATTCCGTGGTTTGTAATGGAAGTTTGTCTTTGTGCATGCTGTTGCGTGCATGCCGGAGACCCCGGACTTCGGTGATCTTGATCCAGGAAGGAACGTTGTCCCATGCCTCAGGACCGTGAGAAGTAAAATCTCGAGGTCCTCCGCGTCGAGCATGCATCGGAAGTTCGCGCCGTACACCAGAATTGGCAGCTGGGCATGCGCGGGTAACAATTGATAGGCATTGGTAGAGGTTGCGCTGCTGCTCGGGGTGCCGTCATTTGTTAGAGCGTCTCCAAATCGGTTAGACGACGCAAAGTCCGAAAACTCATGTTGCCATGCTATCGCGTCTCCCCATTCCGGCGAGTCGAGAAGTTTAGGGCCCTTAATTCCAGCATCCAATGGCCGTAGGGATGGGGCTTGCTGCAACTATAATCGAGCCTGAATTGGTGCACTGATGGATTCTGCATCACTCTCGGATAATGGTGGTGTCATAGGGAAGGTGGTGTATTTTTAACTTGTTTTACAGGCGGCACGGAGCCTAAGTTAAGGACTGCTACTAGGGGCTGCTGTAATTTTGTTGTTACGAATGAGTTTTGAAACTACAACTAAATAATATATGCTGATTCAGCGAGACGGACGAGACTGGCGAGACGGACGACGCGAACGAGACGAATTCTGAGACTGATGGACCGGAGGAGAGTGAGTAGGTATTGATGTTTACGGAACTAAAAGGAAAACTGCTTAGTCGTATTGATGAAAGCAAGTGATAAGATGTGTAGCACAATTTAGTTGTTATGACTGAATCGACGATATGGCTGACTGCTTTGTGAGAGGGCCCATAACTCATAGAAGGTGCAAAGTGACTGAGAGTGAGGGTGAAAGGGAGAGAGAGAGAATTGTATCAAGAGTCGCCCTGAGGTGGCTGTAAATCGTCTAGCTTGCACATGTGTGAGGCATGTGGTGGTGGTCACACATGGTGCTAGCTATTGTCAGTGCTGCTCCGCTGTGTAGCACTGTAGTATTTGAGAGACTGCCAACCGACAGCTAAGAATCGAATCATAAACTGTACGGTTTGTTAGCACTCGTGAGGTGTTCAAACGCACAAAGGAATACATTACATATGGGTGTGTCTCAACACATGCAGAGGCACCTAATTCCGTGATACAATTTACCGAATGGGAACCCAACCCGCTACCGCAGTGGTTTATCGATGCGGTTGGTTTATCGATGGGGGTAAATAGCTGACAGCAAACATTAGGCATAGATAATGGCAATCCAAACCATTCAATTATTCAAACCCCATTTCTTTGGGACGCTTGCACCTGTCGTGATAGACAATGCTGTGCTCTATTTTGTATCACCGCAATCATGAGTCACTTGTCAGTTTCATCATTTGCTTTGTGCGATGTTTGCGTGCAGCACATTTTTGTCTTTTCTTCAACTGTGGACTCACGTACTTTCAAACCCAACCCCGTACTTAGCACTGCACATAGAACGATCGACATTTCCTTCTGTTTATTTACAATGTCCTACTTAACTGGTCCCAAAACAACAGATGCGTCATTTAAAGCCATTTGTATCGAAGCTCCCAACATAGCACCACCACAGTCTAATCAATGGCATTCCATCATTTGAGACAAACACAAACCTTTTGTCACAATCGTCGTTGATTAAAAAAAGGGGGTGTCATTCCGATCCACTGGTTCACTGGTATACTACTATCGGTAGGTTCACTCGCTTTTCTGAGCCCACCCATATTCTTATAAATATACATGTCCAGATTATACAAATACCAATGTGAAGATCATAAATATGTAGTGGTAGTCGACACCCTCAAAATAAGTTCTGGCTCGCATCGTGCCTCTTGGAAAGGTATCGGGCACACGTGTAATTGACAAACGTTGGGAGGTAACGGGATTGTGGGATCCCGAACGAGCTCTTCAAGGCCGGGTCCGTCGCTTTCAATGCTACGGCCGTGGCGCGTTGCTGTGGCTGCACAGCACTCAGGGGATTTCCGAGGAAGGGTGAAGGGTGGCCGTTTTAACTCCGTTGTAGCCGCGGAGGGGATATTTGGGGGTAACGCTACTCGGCGGAGGCAGGCGATCGGGGCCGATAATTTGGGTTGGGAGAGTGAAGGCACATATAAAACGTGAAAGTTAGTTAGGCCAGTGACAGGCCGGGGACGAGGGGCGGGGCAAAGCACGACTACGCGATTGTCCGGAACTAAAACCCTTTACATCGCCACATCGCCACGCTCGCTCGTAAAACACAGAGATGGTTGTCACACAAACACAAACTGAGACGCAAACACAGTCGGAAATCCACAAGAATATAAAATACACATACACAGATCCAAATACGCACAAGCAAAAAACGCACATAACCACTTTCACAAACGCACAGGCCGTCTCTCAGAAGCACGTGCATACTGACGGAGAGGCTATGAACCTCACACATGCACATAGACGCAGCAGTATACAACTGCACGCACATATCGAGACAGGCATATACAAACTGGTACATAGTCATAAACAGAAAAGTAGTCATGGAAACACAAACAACGCAGAGGCAGACAAACGCACACCTACTCACAAAACGCACAGACACGCGCGTAAGGATCCTTACATACATAGACTTTTACACAAGACTAGACAAATGAACGTGTACACGCACCCACAATTCCTTCACACACACACACACACACACACACACACACACACACACGCGCGCGCGCGCGCGCACACACACACCAATATCATGTGAAACCTCCCGAACAAATTAAACATTACAGACACGCACACATACAGATAGACCATAAAACACAACGAGTGACATATGACCACACATGCACACACACACACACACACACACACACACACACAAACAGAGCCATACAACCACGAGACCAATTACATATACGCATACTTGCGCAACGCTTCTCACGCGTTCATACACACAAAGACACAAGTAGACACTAAGATACACCGCCACACACAATATGCACACCAAGACAAACACGCATGACAATTTAACACGTCAACATGTATATATACATACACAGAGTAACAGGAAGCAGACACATGCATACACACAAGCAAAAGCTCAAATGAAAATATGCAGTCACAAACGCATGCAGATTTAGACTAGCAAGCACGATCACAAACACACTGCCACACACGAAGTTGACACATACCAAACCTTAGAAATGCACAAAATCACAGTCACAGTCACAGGAACACACACACACACACACACACACACACACACACACACACACACACACACACCTACACACACTGCCACACAAACAAGAACCTTATTACCACAAGCTAACGCAGGCAACGTCAGAGACCCTCATACACACAGCCCAACACACAGATAGATTGCCATAGATACACCGCCAAAAACAAATTTAGACACAAAGACATACAGACACGTACGCACACACACGCAAACACACACACACACACACACACACACACACACACACACACACACACACACACACACACACACACATACACACACACACACGCATGAAAACGTCTATGTGTGTCTAAGCAAACACTCTGTTTATTGAAGCATTATTCACAGACACGCATGTAATTTATACAGAATTTATGCGCGCGCGCGTGTGTGTGTGTGTGTGTGTGTATGTATGTGTGTGTGTGTGTGTGTGTGTGTGTGTGTGTGTGTGTGTGTGTGTGTGTGTGTGTGTGTGTGTGTGTGTGTGTGTGTGTGTGTGTGTGTGTGTGTGTGTGTGTGTGTGTGTGTGTATGCGGCAGCTGTTCTCTATTAACATGCAAGTTCCATTTGCAATATTTGACGACACAATGTATATGCAAAAGTGGGATGAGCTCACAAATATATCGACAACCTCAGCTCGCCAAGCAAACAGTGCCTTCATCCGTCCTCTTATTGCGTAAAGCGTCACAGCTATATATTCTAACCTTCCTTGACGGCGGCACCACCCCCGACCTTTTCACCTCTGCCCACTTCCACAGAAAGTGTAAACGACTCGTCGACCACTCGAGAGGACATTTCCCACCATTTTCTTCATCGGCGCCAAACCCCTCAGCCGTCTGCATTCAGTCCATCGATGAATAAGGTTCCCGAGAGCTAAGTCCTTATTGCTTCTTAAGTACGTGGGTATGCGTGCGAGGTGGTAAATAATAGTGAAGACGAAACCGCCGACAGCAGCGAATTCCTAGCGGCAATAGTACAATCCGCCGTTCTGCTAGCGCCCTGACTGGCTTCGGAAAAAGCGGCTGCACGAGTACTCTCGCTCGCCAGCTACAGGTGGCACCCTAGCGCGAATACCTAACTCACGATACGAAATTAAGAGCTTGCAGTCCAGTGGTCGGCACTACTTGGCAGCGAGGTGGAGCATTCCTTTATACATACAGTGATCACCTCCGCCGGAGAGTGGAGGTATCAAAACAAGTGGTATACATTAATTCCACGAAAACACAGCAACGACTAATAATTTCTTGTAGCCTGGCAAAACGCAAAACGCTACCTGCAGAAAACGGATGAGGGAGGTCAACAGCTTCAAGTGAACCTGATAACACCAGCGTGTAGTGGTGGCTGCGATACTCCAACCCAAACTGGTGTTACTCAGCGGGCCCAGGTACCGTAGTAAGGTAGCGATACTCGGGCGGTTACGAGGTTGCTGCTGACCTCCGCGGTCGGTCCATCTGATTCCTCCGAAGGGTCTTGCGTGCTGAGTATGTGATTACTTATGGGTTCCGATAACAGGGCGAACGAATGTATATATAATACCGAACGCATGCATAAAAGACATTGATACAGTTCCATATTGAACCCAAATAGCTGGTAATTAGGTCGATCAGTTCTGACGCCTCTTAGAAAGTTCTGAAATACAGTACATGTTTATTTGGGAAACTCGCTTATCATGTGGTGCGCGCTGATGTTGTGGTGATAAAATACTGCGTGCTGAGTTTTTCACAGTCCACACGCCGCCGCGGCCAGTGGAACCTAATCACGCCACAGCACTACGGGGACGCCAAATCAAAGTTGCGCATATGATTGTGGTTGCACTCAGGCCTAGCCTTTGCATGTTTCAACAATACCCCCAAGCGTACGTATCGCGGGGATATCCCGACTGTTTTCGAGGGCCGGTCGCCTGCCCGTCAATCCGTTGCTGTAGACTCCCGCGAAAGCTCGGCAGCACTACGGCTGTGGCGGCGATATGAACGCTAGTAAACGGCAGTCTTGGGTCCTTCCCGCGGAGGTGCTGGTGTCGATCGCGACTCTACTTGAGCCAACGCACCGCGGGGTGGTGAGGCACGTCAGCCGCGATTGGAGGGCTGCCGTGCGAGCGGTGGCGGAGGCGGGGGAGGTCGACGGGCTGGTTGACACCAGCCGCTTCCGCCTGTGTGCCTCGTCCTTGTGCGGTAGCTTGGACCTTGTGCAGTGGGGAAGGGGGGCCCAGGGGTGCCCCTGGCCTCTAGAACTGTGGAGGAATAAGGCAGCAGGTGAGGTGAATGTGCCACGAGAGTTGTTGAATAAAGGGACGGATACTGAAATAAGGGAAGCTGTGATACTGCCGCCAGCTCGCGAGGAGTTATATATAAGAGAAACCTATCCACGCGTTTGGGTATGCCGTCTTTAAAACCAAGTCGTACCCTCCATTTGTTTTGATATGTGTCGCAAGTATTGTGTGTTAACCACACAAATATATGGGCCGAACGGGTGGTAACTTGTCCGCTGTTTGGGAACTAATGTCGCAACTTCTTTTAATGTTTTTTATATTATGTTTAACCATTTGTTGCTCTTTTTGCAGAGACAGGGCAGTTGGAGGTGCTGGAGTGGGTGACAGAAGAAGGCTGCAAATTGACGGAAACTGCTTGCGCCGCCGCCGCCCATGGAGGCCAGTTGCCCTCGCTACAATGGATTAGGGAGCAGGGCTGCCCTTGGGATGAGCGGGTATGTAGTGATGCCGCTGACGGAGGTCATCTGGAGGTGTTGCAATGGGCGAGGGGGCAAGGGTGTCCTTGGGATGGGTGGGTATGCTTTATGGCCGCTATACAAGGTCATCTGGAGGTGTTGCAGTGGGCGAGGGGGCAAGGCTGCCCTTGGAATGAGCGGGTATGTCACTATGCCGCTGGAGAAGGTCATCTGGAGATGTTGCAGTGGGCGAGGGGGCAAGGCTGCCCTTGGAATGAAGACGTATGTAGTTATGCCGCTGGGGGAGGTCATCTGGAGGTGCTGCAATGGGCGAGGGAGCAAGGTTGCCCTTGGAATGCGATGGTATGTAGGGCTGCCGCTGAACGAGGTCATCTGGAGGTGCTGCAATGGGCGAGGGAGCAAGGCTGCCCTTGGGATGAGCGGGCATGTAGTGTTGCCGCTGGGGGAGGTCATTTAGAGGTGTTGCAATGGGCGAGGGGGCAAGGCTGCCCGTGGGATGAGCGGGTATGTAGTGAAGCCGCCAGAGGAGGTCATTTAGAGGTGTTGCAATGGGCGCGAGCGCAGGGATGTCCTTGGAATGAGCAGGTATGCTTTCTTGCGAAGCGGTCAAACCATACAGAGGTATTCAACTGGGCGACGGAGCATGGCTGTCCTTGGGACGACGGTGACACATAACTGCTTGCAAGTGACGATTTTTAGAGCGCCACGGACTCGGGGGGACGAGCAGGGACGCCAGAAGGGACGGGAGGGACGAGTGCTGTCGCACAAGAAGGTCCAGGGAAAAGCCCCGCGCTTCTTGCACCGAAAGGTCGCCAATCCGCTCTCAAGGTTGCGCCCACAGGCAGACACCTGTCTTGCTCAACGAGGATGATTTGAAGTTGAAGTCGTGGTAATAACGCAACCAAATATGTCAATCAGATGAAATGAGATAATTGCACGCGGCAGTGCGCATATTCAGTGAACTCACAGCAAACGAGGGATTCAACTGAGCGAAATGTGAACAATATTTAAAAAGTGTCAACATATCACGATCGCGGCTTTAAGAGTGCCTTCACCTGTGGCATAATCCACCATATCCTGAATTGATTGTGCATACATGTCAATCTGAGTGTTATTTGTGTGATGGTAGTCAATCGCAGCCACGTGGGGGTGGGGCTCAAAAGACAATTCACATCGGGTAATACTCCAAAACCACAACTCAAGCTTTGTATAATATTTCTCGACAAAGTGCATCGGCTGACATTATGCATCTCATTCAAGAGCCAGGCAGTCCCCATCACCGTCGTCGCTGAAAGCGAGGACATTTACTTCAAGTAAATAATTTCTAAGTGCATGGGAAGTTAGGGCTGTGGATCTTGTATACGCCCCACTCTAGAACAACAACTCAAGCTTTGTATAATCTTTCTCGACAAAGTGCACCGGCACTTTAACGCATCTCATTAAGGAGTCAGGCAGTCACTGAAAAAACCGTCGTCGCTGAAAAGGAGGACATTTACATCAATTAATTCATTTTTAGATTTAAGGGAAATTGGTGTTGTGGATATTGTATAGGCACACGCAGGCAATGCACACAAGTAACATTGTTTAACACACGGTCACTTAGATAGTGCTTGGAGTGCTCTGTCTCGCGCATCCAGCACATTGACGTGGCTGTGCTGTGGACTCCAAACTACGCCTTACTCTGAAGGCTCCTCCCGACAAAGCATTGCGAGCTCAGTGCATATGTATTTTTCTAATTGACATAAAATGTTATTGCGACACGGATGGTAACACTTGGATTTGACTTCCTAAGTATTCGTCTCACTTGTATTCACACCCATTTTTAAAATGTCGCGTGCCACGTATAAAGCCGACGAATATCGATCAATTACACTTGGTTTATCGATGGGGTTTGATAGCTGACAATAAACATTCGGCATAGATAATGGCAATGCAAATCATTCAATGATTTACGCCCCACTTTCTTTGGGATGCTGCATATGCACCTTTTTCATTTGCATCAAACTTTATAGTTACATGTATGCCAACATTTGGATTTGACTTCGGAAGTATACGTTTTACTTGTATTCACATACACGTTTATGTGTCGCGTGCCACGTATAAAGTTGACAAATATCGATTAATTACACTTGGTTTATCGATGGGGGGCAGCAGCTGACAGTAAACAGTATTCGTCATAGGTAATGGCAATGCAAATCATTCAATAATTTACACCCCACTTTCTTTGGGATGCTGCATGTGCACTTTTTTCATCTGCCGGGAACGTTAGTGTTACACGGATGGTAACATTTGGATTTGACCTCATAAGTATACGTTTGACTTGTATTCACATCCACTTTTATATGTCGCGTGCCTCGTAGAAAGTTAACAACTACCAATGAATTAGACTGGGTTTATGGATGGGGGGGGCAGCAGCTGACAGTAAACATTCGGCATAATCAATGGCGAATACAATTCGTCTATTTAAGCCCCACTTCCTTTGGGATGGTTGCTGTGGTCGTGATAGACATGCATTACTACGTCTTAATTGGATAGCGCTCGAACGCAATATATCGAATCGCCGTATTCATGATTCATGATGGGGAGATAATCGCTTTCATAATTGGCACTGCCCAATAGCATTGGCATGCAACTTTTAGAATTTTTTTACGACTATGTGTCCAAGCCAACCCCCGTGCTTAGAACTCTGGACACATCGCGATACACCTTCCCTTATGTCACTTTCAAGTGCCAAACTTGTCACCAGACAAATCATCTGTCATTCAGATCCATGTGATAGCACCGCAACAGACAATTCATTTAGATTTTCATCATCTGAGACAAATACAAAACATACGTCAGAATCGTCTCTAATCATTATTGAGAAAATTCGTCAACTGTAATGTGTACTCCCGAATTTCCCTTTTGCCCTTCATTCGCATTGACGCTCCTCCACCATATCGCGTTGCAGTGCTGACTATTAAACAAATCTAGACAGAAAAAATGCATGTAGCCCCCAAATGTATCAACCCCAGAGATGCGTTGTGGTTCAATGCGGGGGACGAAGTAGGGGACGGTGATGAGCGGCACTTTCATACAACGGACGTATTGAAATATATTACTGGTCGCTTTTATACCATTGCCCTCCCATTATTGTGTTCAGAATGCACACCTTGTGCGTGTGTGCGGGGAAGGGGGGGGGTGGATGAATAGGCTGAAGGGACCGAGAAACGCGCAAATACATATAATATGGTTGAAGCTGTGTTTTCATGCATGTCGCTGTCCTGAAGTGCAGCTCATAAGGTTTATTGATACCTTAATTGGCAGTGCGCGTATAGCTTTCACTACTGTAGAGGTTGCTGAGTTATCATCAGTCATGCGGTTTCACGTGTTTCATTATTCGGGCAGGTGAAAATGTTTGCACGATTCAAGGGCAAGGTCGCCTGTTACCGCTAGCCGCTTGCGCTGCTGCTTCCGGTTGTGGCCAACCTGCTACGCCGCAATGAATCAAAGCGCAGGGATGTGAGTGGGATGAACGAACACATGCGGCATCATCGCAGGGTAGGACGATAGGCTCTGGATATGCTCAAGAAACGGACGCCTGTGAGTCTGGAGAATTCAAAACAGCAAGCAGCCTGATCCGGTTGGACGTGTGGTATATGAAGAGGGAGCATCGGCTGTCCCTTGCACAATTGAACAAGAATTTTGCTGCGCTAATGAGATCACCATAAACAGCGCTGTCCACTGCTGGGATCGTTATCAACGCGTACCAACTATGCAATTGTCGACCACCGGGTGAGAATGTAGCTACATGCTTTACTTTGAAGTACAAAAACCAAGTGACGGGTTGCTGCAGTTTCATACAATTGCTAAAATGGAACAATGGGGGGAAGGGTATTGGCACGACAAGAATGCGGGGATGGGGCATCAGAGAGCACTAAGCAAGCATAATTTCACCATGTTTGTTTTTAGGTGCTTGTCATGATAATTAGGGGACGACTTTGACAGTAAATGAAGGGGAGGATTGATGACAATGTGGATATTCTCCTAGGCTACTCGGTGATGCTACGAAGTAAGACAATCCAGCGCAACATGATGCAAACTCGAATATCAAAATCCAGAAGCGGAAGCGATTCTCTCTTTTCCACCACTTATCCTGACTATACTTCGCAAATTTGAACAAAATGTTAGTTACTCATCAGATTGTCCGCCAATCAGCCTGAGGCCTTGTACTTTTGTGTCTCTGTCTGTATGTGAGCAGTGGCTTATAATCTGTCCATACCTTTCTCTTTTTCTCTCGTCTTTTTGTATGCCTGTCATCATTTAGTCTGTTTATGAATGTCTACATTTTGGGGGTTGTCCTTCAGTCTGTCTCTTTGTCCGTCCGGCTCATCCCCCCCCCCTCTCTCTCGCAGTCTATAAATTAATCTTCATCACACTTGCGTGTGTGCGTGTGTGCGTGTGCGTGTGTGTGTGTGTGTGTGTGTGTGTGTGTGTGTGTGTGTGTGTGTGTGTGTGGCTATGTGTCTATCTCGCCGCTTGTCATTCAAGCTTTTCTGCATATTCTTCATAATCCGCCCGCCGGAAGTGGTGTAGGCACAAGGGGTTTGGTGATGCAATAAAGTAATATAATCCAGCGCAACATATGATGCAAATTCGATTATAAAAACACATGAGCGGAAGCGATTCTCTCTTTTCCACCACGTATCCTGACTATACTTCACAAATTTAAAAGAATTCTTTGTCACTCATCAGAACGTCCGCCAATCAGCCCGTTGCCTTGTATTTTTGTGTCTCAGTCTGTATGTGAGCAGGGGTTTATAATCTGTCCATACGTTTCTCTTTTCCTCTCGTCTTTTTGTATGTCTGTCATCATTTAGTATATTTATGCATGTCTACATTTTGGGGGTTGTCCTTCTGTCTGTCTCTTCGTCCGTCCGTCTCACTCTCCCTCCCTCTCTGTCTCTCGCTGTCTCTGAATTAATCTTCATCACACTTGCGTGTGTGAGTGTGTGTGCGTGTGTGTGTGTGTGCGTGTGTGTGTGTGTGTGCCTATCTCGCCGCTTGTCATGTTCTTCATAAGCTTTGCTGCATATTCTTCATAATCCGCCCGCCGGAAGTGGTGTGGGCACAAGGGGTGTGTGGGAAATGTGCCCACGTTATGGGTGGGCAATTCAGCAATTGCCTATGCCGCTATGAAGCGTAGGCCGTAGGAGGTAGGGGGTAGCCGCATGGTCGGGCGGGCGGCGCCCCGGCATACGGGCTAACCTGGCGGGGGCTTAAGCGTTCAAATATTGAGCGTCGTTCCCAAAGGTTCTGAATATACAGTCGTTGTTACTGAATTTATGGCGATTCGCATGATTTGAAACAACGGGAAGTAATTGATTAATATTATTATAGTCACGCATATACTCCGATACATTGGTGGTTCGGATAAGCACTCATAATAATTCATATCGGGTCGCGCGCTTTTAAAGATTAAAAAACATTTGTGTCACAGAATTATAACGACTGCATCTTTGCATATCATCTACTTTGCCCTCACACTACTATCGCAGACTGATGGAATATACTTGCGATGCGTGTATGTAATCCAGTCATCTTGAGTCGCACAGTGTCAAGTCTCTGACTGCTCAGATACTTGGCCACGGGTGAGCACAAGTGGGCACCCCATACCCGACAGAACTACAACGTTTAACCAGTAGAACTAAAACGATAAGACATGTGCTGGAAACTGATAGGAAATATATGGGGACATGTATTCTGGTGTGTTTGTGTGACTGTGGCGAGGTGTATGTGTGTACGTATGTGTGTGTGTGTGTGTGTGTGTGTGTGTGTGTGTGTGTGTGTGTGTGTGTGTGTGTGTGTGTGCAATGCGTGCATGCGCGCGCGTGTAAATGTGTGTATGTGTGTGTGGGGGGGTGTATATTTTGGAGGGGGTCATTGTATTTGTGATACGAGCGTGTGTAAGTGTGTGTATATTGGTGGGTGTGCGCGATAGGTATTGAGTGGAGGTGTATGTTTGTGTGTGTGTGGGCGTGCGTGTGTGTGTGTGGGGGGGGGGGGGGGGGCGTGCGTGCGTGCGCGCAAGTGTGTGTGTGTGTGTGTGTGTGTGTGTGTGTGTATGTATGTCTTATGTGTGCATGCGCGCGCGAGAGAGAAAGTGTGTGTGTGTGTGTGTGTGTGTGTGTGTGTGTGTTTGTGTATGTGCGTTATTATTTCAGTATCCCGCTGGACGTGTAGGTGTGCATGTGTGATTGTGTGGATGTTTGTGTATGTGCGTGTGTGAGTGTGTGTGTGCGCGCGCGCGCGCGTGTGTGTATGTGTGCATGCGCGCGCGAGAGAGAGTGCGTGTGTGTTTGCTGTGTTTGCGTGTGCTGTATTATTTCAGTATGCCGCTGGACGTATATGTGTGCATGTGTGATTGTGTGTATGTTTGTGTGTGTGCGTGTGTGTGCGCGCGCGTGTGTGTGTGCGCGCGCAAGTGTGTGTGTGTGTGTGTGTGTGTGTGTGTGTGTGTGTGTGTGTGTGTGTGTGTGTGTGTGTGTGTGTGTGTGTGTGTGTGTGTGTGTTATGTGTGCATGCGCGCGCGATAGTCTGTGTGCGTGTGTTTCAGTCTTTTGTAAGCATTCAATTTGACTTGATTGCATACTGCTAGTATATAACCACACATGTTCCATTCAATGTGTCATTGGAAATTAACCTCAATTGCTGCGATGGCGACGGTGATGAGGACTGATTGGCTACTGGATGAAAATAACAACCGATGCAACACAGAGTGACATATCGAGGAAAAAGATGCATACACTAAGATGGAGTATCACCCCTTTTGAATTGAGATCCGAGACCACGTCGCTAGAATGGAATACAATCACACAAAAGACAACCACTGATGTGCACCCATAGTTTGTTCAGGATGTGGTAGTATATCTAAGAGGTGACGACACCCTTCAAGCCGTGATCATGGCATACTGACACTGCAAAGATTATCTACATTTCGGTCTGATTTTCCTTTTCTCCGCTTGCTGTCAGAGTACACATTGTGCCCATCGCTACGTGCAAGCATTCTATTTCATCTCATTAATATGGTTGTGTTATTTGTGCAGAGCACGACCTACTGGACATCAAAACTTCCTTGCTTAGCCATCAGTTTGTGGTCGGAAGGTCTGAGTACAGATTGACGATTTTGTAATGAGTGCAGCGTGGGGCTTTTTATTGCTGACCATATTGTGCGACATTACTCTTTTTCTCTGCGACTGGCTAAATCTGGGGAGGGCCTTGAGATTTTGGCAACCGCGGCGAGTCCCTCATAATAAATCTGCATTTGCCAGCAGTAGAATATTACCTCCGTGACAAGGACAACCATGCTCCCTCGCCCAGTTGAACACGTCCTATTGAAATTGAAATTGTTTGAAATTTTCTTAATGCAAAGCACGCTTCGCCCTCACACATATCCCTTATCCCAAGGGCAGCCTCACTCACTGAACCATTGTAACACCTGCACATGGCCTCCTGCAGCGGCAATCTTACATACTTACTTATCCCAAGGGCAGCCAACCTCCCTCGCCCATTGCAACACCTATAGATGACCTCCTGCAGCAGTTTATGTATACACCAACTCATCGCCTGGGCAGCCTTGCGCTCTCACCCGTTGCAACACCTTCAGATGACCTCCTGAAGCGGTATCATTGCATACTCGCCCATCTAAGAGGCACCTGTGTGTCTGCACCCACTGAAGCACCCCAACACGACCACCTGGAGTAGCATTCCAGCATGTGCATATGTCCCAAGGACAACCTTGCTTCATAGCCCATTGCCACACCTCTTGGTGGCCCTTCCGTGCGGCCCTATTGTCTGTCCTGTCATCCCAATGACACCCTCGCGCCCTGACCCCCTTCACCGCGGACAATTGACCTCCACGGGCGGCAGCAGGGCAAGGAGCCACCGTCAAGGGGCGCAGCCTTCTTCTGTCACCCTCTCCAGCACCCTCAACGGTCCCGTCTCTGCAAATTAAAATAAGCCAGCAATTAAGAAAATGCACATCTGCAACATAGTTAAGCAAACGCCTTCGGAGACCGAATAAATTAAGCAGACATTGAGATTAAACAACTGGGGGATCTGAATGCGTTACAATTATGACAAACACAAATATACGCATAGCCTACACTATTCTTAAAACAGTATGCACGACAATACAAACGTACCTCTCCACAAACACACACACTCCCCCCTCCCCCCTCTCTTTCTCACACACACTCTCATATATAGACACACACCCACACACCTTTCTTTCTCTCTCTCTCTCTCTCTCTCTCGCTCTCCCTCTCTCTCTCTCTCTCTCTCTCAAAGGACGAAACTGGGGAGACAGACGAGGCGAACGAGACGAATTCTGAGACTGATGGGCGGGACGAGTCGCTGAGAGTGAGTAGGTATTGATGTTTTCGGAACTAAAAGGAAACTTGCTCAGCCGCATTGATGAAAGGCAAGCAGTAATAAGATATGTAGCACGATTAAGTTGTTATGTCTGAGTTGACGATATGGCTGACTACTTTGTTAGACGAGGGCCCATAACCCATAGAAGGTGCAAAGTGAGTGAGAGTGAGGGTGAAAGGGAGAGAGAGAAGGGTAGCAAGAGTCACCGTGAGGTGCTGGCTATATGTAGTCCAACTTGCTCAGGTGTGAGGCATGTGGTGGTGGTCACACATGGTGCTAGCTAATGTGAGTGCTGCTCCGCTGTGTAGCAATGTAATATTTGAGAGGCTGCCAGGTGACAGCTTAGAATTGAATCATGAACTGTACAGTTGGTTGGCACTCGTGAGATGTTAAAACGAACAGAGGAATACATTTCATATGGGTGTGTCTCAACACATGCAGAGTCACCTTATTCCGTGCCACAATTTACCGATTGGGAACTCACCCCGCTACCGCAGTGTCTCACTTTAACAATACGCCGCCCTGTTTCCTGAGACAAACACCATATAATGCCACCCATGTGTTGTCGACCGTGTCGAATTATTGTATACGAGTGGCCCGTACTTCTTTTTGCCACTCGTTCTTCTTTGTATTTTTGTAATCATTTTTCTTTTTATTTTAAAGACACAACCTTATTTATGTCTCTCACTATTCCATGGAGGCCCATAGTCGTGACACTTGCTTTTCATACACACACACACACACACACACACACACACACACACACACACACACACACACACACACACACACACGCGCGCGCACATAAAAACCTCTATGTGTCTAAGCAAACACTCTGTTTATTGAAGCATGATTCACAGACATGCATATAATTTAACATGTGATGGAGGCCCATAGTCGTGACACTTGTTTTTCGCACACACATACACAAACACACACGCACACACATACACACACACACACACACACAAAACACACGCACACACACACATCGATTTTAGCAAATTAATGTAGTAGGATGTTAGGTTTCCACTGACTTTTCTCGTTAATGTTGAATTGTAAATATTATGGGAGAGACGGGCGGCCTGGTGTGTAAATCGCCGCTGCCGTATGATCATGCACAGTTGAAAACGTCACTAGCTTGTGCAGCGAAGCGGTATTGCAGCAGCGCTTCCTTCAAGAGAAAGTTTGCGTCGCAAGCCCCGCCGGTGTGGTGTTCGACCACATCAGGGAGGATCATCACATTGACGTAGGGCATTGCAAGGTAAGTTTCACCACAGATTGCGTGACATTCTTATTTGCACATTACGCGAAGTATAGCCATGCTAGCAGCTCTCACTAACGTCGCGCGTTCTGAATAGGTCTCATTCCTTTCACCTCTTGGCGCGCGTCTATGTGATAAGTAACTTAACAGGCGGATCAGTCAAAAGTGTTTCAACATTTCCCGGCGAGTATGTACTCTCTTTCGACCCTTACGCGACTTGTAATGTGCAGAAACTCGTAAAGCGAAAGGCCAAAGCCTGTGCTCGCATAATTCTAGCAAAGGGGAAGCTTTGTGATCGTGGTCAGGCTGATCTCGTCGACTACCAAAGCTCCCCGTACATGAGCTAAAAGTACCTGCTGACCTACATCGACAATGGCCTGTATGTGGGATTTGTTGCTCCACTACCCAACGGGTAAGTTTGCGCGCGCGCGTGTGTGTTTGTCTGTCTGGGGGGGTGTTTGTGTGTGTGTGTGTGTGTGTGTGTGTGTGTGCATCTGACTCTGTGTGTGTATCGATAGGCGTATTTTTTGTGTATGTGTATGTGTGCGCGTGTGTGTGTGTGTGTGTGCGTGTGCGTGTGCGTTGGATCTTGTGTGCGAGGATGTTCGTTCGTGTGTGTGTGTGTGTGTGTTTCTGCGTGTGTTTGTGTTTCTATTTTGATTTCTCTGGTCGTCTGTCTATGTTTATGTATGACGGTCTACGCGTGTCTGTGACCTTTCGTCTATGTGCGTATGTTTGTGTATTTCTGATTGATTGCGTTTCTGGAACTGTTACATTGTGTTCGTGAGTGTGTATCGTCTCGTGTATGCTTGTGTCACTCTTTGCGCATGCCTGTGAGTTTATCGGTAAACTTCTGTGTGCACGCAATTGTGAGTTTCTTTTCTTTTGCAGTGTGTATGTGCGTGGATATTCTCGTGTATATATGTGCACGTGCGTCTATGATATATGTCGTGTTATCCGTGTCGGAGTATGTATCCACAAATCGCGTGTGCGCACACATGCTGTATTGTTGACGAAATTGTGTGTATGTGATAGTTTATCTACGTCTCAATCTGCATATGAGCGTGAAACACTACCTGCGTTTGCGTGTATTCATTAAGTTCCATGTTTGTATGACTGTCTTTGTGATTCTGAGTATTTGTAATTTCTAACTGAGATTGCGCGCGCGCGCACGCGCGCGTGTGTGTGTGTGTGTGTGTGTGTGTGTGTGTGTGTGTGTGTGTGTGTGTGTGTGTGTGTGTGTGCGTGTGTTCCGACCTTTTGGTATGTATTTGCTTTTTGTTTTGTCGGTGTCTGTTTCTGTGTGAAAGTGCTTGCTAGTCTTGAAATGCACGAGGTTGTGACTGTTTATTTGTATGTGCTTGTATTTGTGCATATATTTCCTTGTGTCTATGTTCGTATGCGTGTGTGTATGTTTATATCCTGTTGCTGCGTCCATGTGTGTGCAAATATGTACTGATTGGTGTGTGTGTGTGTGTGTGTGAGTGTGTGTGTGTATTTGTGTGTGTGTGTGTGTGTGTGTGTGTGTGTGTGTGTGTGTGTGAGTGTGTTTGTTTGTTTCTGTGACTATGATTTTGTGCATTGCTACGGTTTGGTATGTGTTAACTTTTTATGTGGCAGTGTGTGTGTGTGTGTGTGTGTGTGTGTGTGTGTGTGTGTGTGTGTGTGTGTGTGTGTGTGTTTGTGTGTGTGTGTGTGAGTGTGTGTGTGTGTGTGTGTGCGTGTGTATGTGATTCAATGACATAAACGTATGCATGTGTGTATGTTCATGTCCTGTTAGCTGCTGCGTGTATGTGTGTGTAAATATGTATTGATTGGTGTGTGTGTGTGTGTGTGTGTGTATGTGTGTGTGTGTGAATATCTGAATGTGTTGGTGTCACAGTTTCCGTGTGTTCATGTGCGTGGTGGTTGGGGGGAATGGGGGGGGGGTTGCTGTCAGTGTTGTTTCGTCTCGGCCTACCTGTATTGCGTTCAAGGAACAGATGAACGGTTGTATGTCGGTTTTTAGTCCCGGGGGGGGACAGTCACATAGTCGTGCTTCACCCTCCGCCACCCCCCTGGATCCCATTCGGCCACTGACCTAACTTATTGTCAGATTCTCTGCGCCTTCACTCCCCCACCCCGAAATATCGGCCCAGATCGTCTGCCTCGGCCCGGCGGCGAACGCTTTATTCTAAAAACGGCCACCGGCCCACCGCGGAGTCCAGACGACCACCCATCACCCACCCTCGACCTACCGTGCCGCCACAGCAACGTGCTATAGCCACACCATAAGCAGCAACGAGTCCGGCCTATATGAGAACGGCCGCCCCAACAAGTCGCCCCAACCCCGCGCTGCCTCCCAACACTCTCTCACCACGTTACCTCTCTACACCCGTTGCCAGATTCTCTGCGTCTTCACTCTCCCAACCCAAAATCTCGGCCCATATCGTCTGCCTCGGCCCGGCGGGGTACGCCTTATTCTAAAATAAAACGGCCACCGCGGAGTAAAGACGACCAACCATCACCCACCCTCGACTTACCGTGCCGCGTCAGCACCGCGACAGGGCCACACCATTGGTAGCGACTAACCTGGCCTTAAAGAGCTCGGCAGAGATGCTGCAAGTCGCCCCGCGCGCTGCCTACCAACGCTATACGCCTATGCCCGTTGCCTTTTCCGTGCAAAAAGTAAGAGAGCAAAAGTTTAATTTTTCAGATGCGGCTACCACTACACGAGCACCTACCGGTCGACAAGAAAGTAATGAGGAAGACTGCACATGTTAGAATCAAGAACGATGGCGAGTCTCGTTGCGGAGTCGTTCTTCATTCGCGGATGCTTGCGATGGGTGAACCGGACTCGGTCAACTTTGCTGTCATCGTGTGCTGCTGCTTGACTAGGTCTGTGTCGTATATGTATCCCTAGGAGGTTCGTTTTATTGATTTACCCTAGGGCACGTTTTGCCAAAGATGTCAGTTTGCTTACAATTTGGCCCAAAGACACCCACAGACAGGGTCTGGGGGTCAATAAGCGCAGGATTATAGGGATGGGTGGGTGGGTTCGCGCGAAGCCTAGATTGGCTGAGCGCGAAAGCAGAGAGTGCCTAGGCTCGTGGCTAGCTATGGCTTATAAGGCACGGGCTAGCTAGAGCTGACCGTTGGGGAAGTCGTTGGTCGTTGGCTGCGTCTAACTGTTCGGGCAAGGTGGTTGCCCTGCAGGCGAGACGCGCCGATATTAACGGTAACAGTAACCGCTAGAGTTACTGTCCCGTACACATGATATTGGATATGCAAACCTCTAGATTCAAATCAATCTGACCATTTACCCTAGGGCACGTTTTGCCAGTAACCTAAAGCCAAAGGCTTGCACAGCCAGAATTAGTGTTGCGGGGGGGACGGAGTGAGCCAGCCGAAGAACCGCCAAGCAGCAGGTGTTGGGGTCATGGTTGGGTCAATATATTTTCCTTCGGTCACCGAGCTGTTTTTGGCCCAGCCACCCATAAATTTGATTACGGGGAGGGGGGCGCCGATGCAGCTGGCAGCGGACGCTGCGCCTTTCCGGAGGCTGTGCGATGTCCACTTGAAACCGGCGGGGGCGGCGGAGTTGACGGTACGGAGGGCGAGGGTGAGCCAGGCGGAGATGGTGGCCGCGGCGCCCCACTCGGCGGAAGGTTCAGAAGGGGAGCAGCTCCAAAAGGCGAGTGGGGGTGGCGTGTTGTAAAAGTTTTTGCAGAAAGTCGCGCGCTGTTCCGTGTAGTAGATGAGCAGGTCGGCCAGGACGGGGTTAGCTGCGACCGGGATAGCGATGACAGGTTTATCTGCCGCGTCGCGGCGCTGGTCCCCTTTAGATTTACGTACGAACAGGCAGATTTGTTGAGAGGGCCTGTCGACCACTAGGTCGCCGGTCTGGCAGCGGGCGCCAGTTTCGGCGCGGCAGAAAAACGTGTAA
>JAPMLY010003262.1:0-25036 GCA_026401115.1 Tetraselmis chui | reverse complement strand
GAGCCGACCATGTATGGACGGTTAGCGAGTGCTATGACCACAGCGGTGTCCCGTAGGCATGGTACACCGGACGGAGACGACGGCGATAACGAACCCATGTGGTCGTTAGAACTCGCTTCGTCGTGGGCGCGCTTGGACGCTGCGTGCGGTTCTCACGCTCTCGCCGAGTCTGAACCTTTGATAACCACAGCCTTAGCGATGCTCCCCCCGAAACGTCCAACGGTGGCTCGCGCCGGCTGCGTTGCCGAAGCCCGATCAAACAACGAGCAGATTGCCCAGTCCCTTGATGGCCTACCCTCGCTCGTCCCTCTTTCTGCGTTTGCCACGGACATCTTTCCAAAGCTACAAGCCGACATCAGTGAGCGTGTCAACTTGTTTCGCTTCGCGAAGCTCGCTCCCACGTTTTCCAACCGCGCTCGGCCGGAGTCTAGGCGTTTTCTATCTCGTCTCGGCCACGGCGCCCTTGCGTTTTTGGCTTCGGACCCGCCTACTTCGGGTCGCCTGGGCGAGCTCCGTGAAAAGTTCCCTGAGCACTACGACGCAGTTTTCCGCGTCGCGGTCTGTCGCATCTTCGGCCTACCCTCATCTCGCATCCTCTCTTCTCTACGCTCCCCCACTGCTTGTGCTTCTTGCCATCTCTCGGTTCAAGCTATGCGGGGTGCGTTCTCGTCGGCGGGTGTTGACATGTCGGATGATGCGTGGGCCACTGCTTTTGCGGACCATTTGGCTCGTTGCGGCGGAGATGCTTCGGTCCACACCGCTCACTCTTGGTTAGTGACGGCCCTTGCGGAAATCATCTCCGAGGTTCGTGGCGCACTCGGGGTTGGCGTCGAGGTCCTCACAGATCCCACGATGTTAGTTCAACTCCCCAACGGCAACGACGGTCTCCCCGCGGATGTGGGTGTCTTGCACTATCACGGCATCCGAGGCTCAAAACTTGCCCTTGATGCCGTGGTTTCCGGTTTGTTCGGCGTGTCTAGCCCCCCGTCACCCGAAGTCGCTCTCCGCCGTGCTGAGAAGACCAAGTTCGAGAAGTACTCGGAGGGGTTGAGGAGTCGCCCCGACATCCGCTTCATTCCCTTTGCAGTCACGGAATTTGGTACTCTTGGCGGCCACGCCACGGCTTTCTTGACGGAGCTAGCCAAGCAGGCAGCCGCATCTAAAGGGATGCACGTGGGCAAGTTGTTGGCCTCCTGGCGTCGAAAGGTCTCTCTCGCCGTCCATGTTGCTCACGCGGACAACGTCTTGCGTGGTTTGTCCGCCGCTGCGGACGGCACGGAGGCCGCTTCTTCCTCGGCTGGGATGCCTTCTCCGGCCACGGCGCTCTTCACCCGCGCCATGGGCCGCAAGCGTCCCCGTGCTTCCTCGAGCGGCGCGTGAGGCGCCGCTTGTCGCCTCCAAGTGTTGCATTCTCGGCGTGGCTTAAGAGTTTCCTTAGTATAATCTGCTAGGTTTATGCACAATGTAGTGCTTTCCTTTTGCTGTGCTTTGGATTCCGTGATCCTCTTGTCACTCTTGCCCTCTTGTTTCCCCTCCCACATTTGTCCGAGCCTATGTTCCGAACTGTTTCGCTTTTCCGGTTGAATAATATTGCTGCCGCTTCCTGAATGCCCGGATGAAAAGCAGGAGACGTAAGAGTGCCGAATCGTTGTCGTCTCATCGACAAGGAATAGAGCTATGAGGATTAGGCTCATAGGACACGGGCTCCCGCGCTACCACTCTGCCGTCCCGCCGTACTAATAATCGGTGTAGTTGTGGCCACCATCTGTGATGCGCGAGGCGCTAGTCGTCGTAGAGATATCGCTTGGTCAATACTGCATACTTGTTTTGGTAGCGACTTGTTTTGGTCGCTACGTGGTCTTGGGTTTTTTCCTATTTTCCTATTTTTTGCTTGGTGGTCTCCGCTGGTTTTTCTTGTAAAAATATATCATATTATTTCACTTTTTTGGTATGCCCAGTCGTGGGTAACATTCATTGCGTTGTGTTGAAAACGACCGGAATACGCGAGAAAAAAACACAATCCCGTTATATTATACTGCAAGAGCCTAGGAAATCCGATGCTCTGAGTTTTTAATGTCATTCTTTAATTCATTCAAAATACGTCCAGCTGCGCCCACTACGGCGAGCAGGTCCATGGCGTTCCGGAGAAAAGATGTAGTAGTTGAGTACAGTATCCGTACACGTTTCCGCATCCCCTCGGCCAGTTGTTCGTCGTCACATACGGCGTGAAGGCGTCTCAAACCGGTCCACGTCGGATAGCACCTGCAAATCGGCACCACCTGACACCACCTCGCTCTCACAGGACCAGCAGGCCAAATTTATATTTTGGGACAAGTACGTTACATTGTTTTTCATCCGAAAATAAATAGGATAATGTGCCACGTATGCGGATCCTCGTGCTGGCGCAGCATCGGCTTCACACCAAACTTCCCACCAAGAGCCGCCGGTCTCCTCTCCCGATCGTATCGAATTTATAAGCTGACCTCCCCAACCTGCAGAACTTCCACTTGCGTTTCCTTAACTCGACGGCGTATCCCGACGGCGTTCTCCCTCTTGCTTATTCTGGTATGGTAATGGATCGGCTGCGATAACCTCTTACCGAGTTGACTGTAGCTGTTCGACGCGTGTCCGATGCTACCCAGCCAGCAGATGTTTTAAAAATAATACGGATTACGAACGCTCTTCTCCGAAACGTTCGACTGACCTTTGACACCGACACACGACAACGTCAGCTCTGCTCTGACGAACCCATATATATTGTCGCTCCAGGCATAATCGATGTCATCACGGCCTGCACGTCGAAATTCCGCATTACACGACACTTAGACTGTTCACTGGATGCGTCGTAGGTCTATTGACGAAAGGGCTGACATGGCGACGATTATGGAACCGCCCGTTGCGGCCGAGGCGCGTAACCTGAAGAGACCACGTGGTGCGCAACCCACAGACCTAGAATACATCACAGAGACACCGCTGCTGCGTCGTTTTACGCAATTTGCATTATGCGCATGGCTGACGTTGTCATGCCCTGGCAGACGACGACAACGGGAAGCAGCCTTTGGTTGCGCTCGACAACATCAACACCGACCTGATAAAAGCCGAGTACGCAGTTCGCGGCGCCATAGTGGACAAGGCGGACCATTTCAACAAGGCGCTTGCAAACGGAGAGGCCCTGCCGTTCAAGAAGCTTGTGTACTGCAACATTGGCAACCCTCAACAACTGGGCCAGGTACGGCAGCTGCCCGTTGCGGATATCATAAGATTCTCGGCCACTGCCACGCGAACGAGTCGTCGATGCCACTGCTGAGCCAACTGTTGTACCTGCGCGCAGAAACCGATCACCTTCCTTCGCCAAGTCCTGTCATTGTGCGACTACCCAGAGGTGAGAAGAGGCCGTACCTTTCGAATGTAGGAATATCCTTTAGGCACACACCCACACACACCCACACACACACAAAACATTATGGAGGCTGAAACACCATCACAGACACACAGTTCGTCTCAATCACTGACACTCGGATGCACGTAACACAGTCATAGTCCAGTGTGCAAAGATACACACAAACAAGCGTAAAAGTTCTTATCAAAACACTCCCATACACAGTTTTCTGACTGGCCGTTGCTGTTGCTGCTGCACTTCAGCTCAGCGAGCAGGTGCCCAAGGGAACCTTCCCTCAGGATGTGCTGGACCGAAGTGAAGCCATAATCAGCGATGTCGTCAGCACGGGCGCGTACACCGCCAGCAAGGGAGCGCTGGCTTGTCGAAAGATGGTCGCGCAAGGCATCGAGGAGCGGGACGGCTTCCCCTGCGACCCGGAGAACCTGTTCATGACGGACGGCGCCTCGCCCGCCGTTCATGGTATGTTGAAGCTGTTGATCAGGAGCGAGAAGGACGCCTTCCTGGTGCCCATCCCGCAATACCCGCTCTACTCAGCCGGCATCCAGCTGGCTGGTGGGCAGCTGCTGCCTTACTACCTCAACGAGAGCAAGGGGTGGGGGCTGGAGGCGGATGAGCTGGAGGAGACCTACCGCGCAGCGTCATCCAAGGGGCTCTCTACCCGTGGTATGGTGGTCATCAACCCGGGCAACCCCACGGGACAGTGCCTGTCGAAGGAGAACCAACGGGATATCATCAAGTTCTGCGTGGCCAAGAACCTGGTGCTCATCGCGGACGAGGTTTACCAGACCAACGTGTACGCGGATGACAAAGAGTTTCACTCCTTTAAAAAAGTGGCCTGCGAGATGGGGAGGGAGGCGTCCGCATTGCAGCTGGTGTCGCTACACTCCGTCTCCAAGGGCTTCACTGGGGAGTGCGGCCGGCGGGGAGGGTACATGGAGGTGGCAGCGCACTGACCCTCCCCTCTGCTATCACGCCTAAGTTACTTAGCCTGTCCCCTTGTTGCATTTGGCATACATGGACGTTTCCTAAGATGTGAGGTGGGATGTGCGTGTGCAGATCGTGGGGATGGATCCCAAGGTGCAGGAGCAGCTGGTGAAGGCGTGGTCGGTCAACCTGTGTCCGAATGTGAACGGGCAGATCGCGATGGCGTGTCAGATGCTGCCGCCGAAGGAGGGGGAGCCCTCGTACGAGCTCTACTGCTCCGAACGCGAGGCGGTCTTCTCTTCGCTGAAGCGGCGCGCGCTGGCGGTGAACGAGGCGCTGAACAAGCTGGAGGGGGTGTCGTGTCAGGCGGCGGAGGGCGCGATGTATTGCTTCCCCACGCTCCAGCTGCCTCAGGCGGCGGTGGAGGCAGCGGCTGCTAAGGGACAGGCTGCGGATTTCATGTACTGCATGGAGTGCCTGGAGAGTACGGGTATAGTGATTGTACCGGGGAGTGGGTTCCGGCAGCGCGAGGGAACCTGGCACTTCCGCACAACCTTCCTCCCCACCGAGGCAGACATTGGGACGGTGATCGAGAGCCTCTCCGCGTTCCACGGCAAGTTCATGGACAAGTACAGATGTTGACGGGGACACGGGATCAGCTGCGCACTGGTTTCGGGGTGATGAGAAAGACAAGAACCCATTTTTTGTTTTCCTTAATTGACAGCACGTGATGGTTGTAACGCGTTGAACGTGGCACTACCCCCTAGCAACTGTCCACCGAACGCCGCCGTGCAGCGCATGGGACTGGTGGCCTGATGGGTGTCGTAGCTTTAGCTGTGATGGTTGCCGTAATGTGCTACATATTAGGCTTAGGAGGGCAGAGGAGAGGCATTGACGGAAGTGAGTTCCATGCGCGCTGTTTAGTCTTTCTTTGTTGAAAAAAATGCATATTCTTTCGCCATAACAGGGCATCCGTTGTGCTTCCCTTCTACTAAGGCGGCTGGTAAAACAATCATAATGGAATACACTATGCCAAACATGTAAAACCCACAAACGCAATGAGAGCTGAAACGGATTAGTGAAAGCACTATCGATGTATATTTTCCTATCAAATCGAATAGTCAAAATATGGCATTCAATTATTTTCAACTCCTTATCGGGGTGCGGCGCCCCGTTAACTGCCATAATCCGTGTTTCTCCCCGACCATTGCATGAAGCTTCTCATTTGTACCGCGTTTATCTGCTGGGTCAATGATGCCCCGTGTCACTTTTTCCCTCGGCTCTTTCTTTCTTCGCTTTTCTTATTGTGCTCGCCCGCCTACTAGATTAATATTTATTTGTAATAAAGTGCGTGTCGCATTACAGTATGTGAAGTATGCGAGCGCACACACGTGAGGGTGACGACGGGCGTAAGATTCGCTGCCAGCAATGCACACTTCTTGTTTTTTTTGTGGTTTGAACGCAGTGATCCCCTCGTTTTGCGTCGAAATATGGAACTGGAGCAAGTAACCTCTGGGCGAAGCGAACTGTTGAGGAATCGACACGTCCCGGGATACGTAGCGATACGTCGCTATGAGAGCGCACACAGAAGAGGGGAGTGGAAAATTGTGTACGTTACTCATCGCCTTCTTTACTTCAAAAGAATTAATCAATTATTAAACAATGTTGTGGGGTAGTATGGACTATCCAGTGAGGATCCTTATTCATTACACGAAAATTTTGTGTGGGTGCGCAGTGCATTAGTTCGGGTCTAGAAATCGGTTCTTTTTTACAAGAATAGGCAGCGGAAACCACCAAGTAAAAAGGAGCAAAGAGGGGAAAGCCCCACAGGCCTAAGCCCGAGAAACAGGTAGGCATGCCACAGCATCATCACTGATGCCCGTATGCAAAGCGTCGCGGAGATAGGAACCCAAAGTACCATGAAGAGCAGCAGAAAGGCGATGCATGAATTCTCGCCGCACATCCCCCCAAAAAAGTCGAAAGGAAACAAAAGTAGATCGACGAATAAAATGATGCATGCGGACTTAATGTCAAAATGCAATGAACCAGAGTCTACAACACCCATGTCAGGGAAGCGACGAAATGCCACCAAAATTTCCAAGCGATCAACCAACTTAGCCGCCATAGGGGCCAATCGCCCCCCATCCTCCAGAGCGAAGGGGTAGTAGTCATGGACCGACAAAACTGAAGGCGTGCTAAGCAAAGCGGAATTGCGGAGGTCCGTATCGAGTTTGCCATGTTGAGCTCCCAATGCAAGACTGCCCGGGTGTGGGAGACGTGCACCTACATGAGGAACATTGAAGTTCGTGCGAGCATTTGTGACCTTCACATCAACAACAAGATGACGGTGTGAAGCCTTATTAAGTCTAACCAAACCACATTCCCTAGTCGATCTCGAGAAGCTCCCGACCGAATACGGCGGACCTCCATCCGCAAGTCCCGCTCCTTGGTAGCCCCAGCTTCAAGCATAAATTCTTCAAGCACGTGGACAATCCGATCGTGGAGCTGAATGACGTACCAAGAGCACGGGCACCGGGGGATGTGGTCCATAAGCATAGCAAATATGAAGCGCTCACCCGACAGAGGTACCCGATGCGGTTGACGAAGATCAAGACCCGCGAGACTCGGAGGGAGTCTCACTGCACCGCGGCCCCGTGGGCACTTCCGAGCATGAGAGGCGCGCTCCGCATTAAGGCCAAGCACCCGTTGCGTGGCTATCGGATATAATAGAAATCGGATGGCACATTGAAACTGGGCTCATGTGAAGTGAAAAAGATAGCCAAAGCCCCGCGACCCGCACCCGAAATCACCCTGATATTGTCCGGTGGGGAAGGTGTGCAAAACGCCAAGAGGTCAAGGTAGGCCCGGGCACGAAGAATGCGCGAAATGCCCCATTGAATGAGGTCCCTAGAATCTCCTGAGCGAGTGAGAGCATCGGGAGTCGGAAGTTTTCGGCAAGTCGAATGGGTAGCGGGCGCCACCGCATTATTATTAACCGGAGATATCACCCACTCGACATCGGGCCTAGCATAAAAAAAAAAGTATTGATTTAGTGTGTTAGTAAACACCACGAGATCGTCCGATTCCAAAACCCGCCCATATTGGAGATCATATCATACGAACTGCGCAATTGGACCGCCCAAGGCAAAGTAGAAGTAGCAACATGCAGTAGTTCCTGCCGGATAACACCTAGCGACATAAGACCTAGCGACTCGGACTCGTCATCAATAATCAAGTTGGCGAGGGTCGCATTATTAAATGAGGCATAGTGAACTGCGAGCTCGAAGGACGGTACATTAAGCCCCCCAAATTCCGCGGGCGGGGAAAGCTTGCGCATAGCACAATTCAGTCCATCGAGCGTTTGTATGTCATAAGATTCGGAAAACTGCATAAAGAACGGCTTCAATCCCCGCGTAGCAACTACTCTTTTGTAGTTTGCTTACATAGCTAAACGCAATTTACACTCATTGAACGCTTCCCATTAAAGATTTTCCCCTAGCAACCATCCACCGAGAGGCTGGCTGCGACACTTACACAGTTTTGCACACACTTGCACAGTTCCCCAATATTTTGGAGGGGAGTGCTCATCGCCAAGATAAACAAAAGCGGCCCAAGAGGATCTCTTTGTCGGACACCCATACGGCGTACGAAACAAGACCATGCCGTGCATGAGTGAAGCATCGTTGGGGTCGAAATAATACACAATAGAGTCTCGTGAATAAATCATATCAACAAGCAAGATAATAGGATGCAAGTCAGGATTTTTCTACATTTCCGCAAAAGCTCCGTCGAGAAATGGTGTTGAAGGCGTTTATAAGGTCCAAGCTTAGTAGGCTACAATCAAGAATAGTTTGTAAGCCTATGCGAGTGGTAAGTGTAGCTCGTTCGGTACCATCTTTGGTGAAAATAGATCATTGAACGGGGCCCATGTGGCTGGCCGCAACAGTCCCTATCCGCGCAATGGCGTGACAATGAGCTAACCGCGACAAGACGTTGCCATCAGTCATCGGCCGAACTTTAGGAGACTCACCCCGAAGGCGAGTGGCGTCACGGTCGACTCCCGTCTCCTTGTGAAGGGCCCACCCATTCGCACTCGCTAAATTGAAATTGAAATTGTTCACAACAATACCAGCAAGTTGGACCGGCTGCTGTCTATCGGGCCACTCTACTTAGCCATTCATGACTTATTAGCAAGTTGGGCCCGGGTCTATTCGACCAAGTACACCTATCGACACACCTAGCTTCACTGTGTGTCGACGTTCCTCGGGAGTTTAAAATAATGTAAGCAATCACAGCAATTGCCATAGCCCCCCCGCCTAAGCAGTAACAACGTAATATTTTTGTAATTAAGAAAAATATCTATAATAAATCCACTTGTCAAGAAATGCAAAACTAAACTGCTGCTCGACCTTCACGATGCACGGCCCGCTCCCACCGAACCGGGGTGCCGACCGGCCTATGCCGGTCGGCGTTCAAGAGGGACGACGGGCCAGCCTAATCTAGCTCCCGCGTGACTTCGTGCCGAAGATAGGAGGGGAAAGGCTGGCAAAAAAAACCTCCTCACGTGGGCGCTCGTCGATCCCGCCACCGCATTCCGTAAGCCCCGCCCCAAGGTCGTTGCCGCGTCTACCGACGCGACGGTCCTCCTTGTCGAGGTCCCCCGTCACCTCGAGGGCATGTGGGGGGGACCGAGACACACAGACATAGAAAAACTGGCGCTCCTGCCTCCGCGCCTTGATTTCCCCCGCTCATTTCCTCGGTTTATCATCTGTCTAGTACCCGGGTACCTATCAGGTAGTCCGGCTTGCGGCCTTACCCTCCCCCTCTGATCGCGTCCAAGGTGTGTCACCTCAAGCGTTGTCTTTACGGCCTTAAGCAGTCCCCTCGCGAGTTCAGCATGCTCCTCCGTGCACGGCTCGTAGACCATGGGTGGCAACAATGTGTTTCAGACCCGTGCATCTACATCTTCCGCACCGGTCACGTCTTCGCCATGATCGCCATGCACGTCGATGACATTCCCGCAGCCTGCAATGATGCCACATGGCTTGCATCTTTCAAGGCTCAGCTCGGAGCACGGTTCAAGATCAAGGACCTCGGCGACCTCTCCCAACTCCTCGGCATGCACATCACCCGCGATTGCTCGGCTCGCACCATCTCGCTGGACCAATCCAAGTACCTGCGCGATATCCTCGCCAAGTACGGCATGACCGACTTTAAGCCACCGTCCCTCCCTATGGACCCCGGCTTCCTCGCCGGCCTCGCGCACATGACCTCGCCCCCTCTCACCGGGGTGGCCAAGGACGTATACCCCATCCTCTAGGGCAGTCTCCAGTACGCGCCCGTCTGCACACGCCCCGACGTCTCCACAGCGTTGAGCATCCTCGGCTCTGCCCAAGCATCCCCCACGGACGCACACTTGCAGGCTCTGAAAAAGGTTCTCCGATACCTTCATGGCACCATCGACATGCGCATGACGTCGGGGGGGGGGGGGGGGGGGGGGGGGGGCACGGACCACAGTCTCCAACTCATAGGCTTTGCCGACGCCGACTGGGCAAAGGCGAGCAGCACCCGCAAGTCGCGTTTGGGCTATTTCTTCACCCTTGGACGCGGGCCAATCAGTTACAAGTCTAAACAACAGATTTGTGTGGCCCAATCCACGTGTGAAGCCGAGTACTACTCTGCGGCTGACGCCACCAAGGAGGGAATCCACCTCAGCTATAGCTTATGGGGGAGATCTTCAACGCCCCCATCACCGAAACCACCACCATCTTGGAGGACAACCAAAGCGCCATTGCGTACTCCCAAAATGCCTTGGTCAGCGAGAAGACCAAACACATCGGTCTGAAATGGCACTTCTTCAAAGACCACGTGGAGCAGGGAGCCATCAAGTTGAGGTACCTTCCCACTGACCAAACGGTGGCTGACATGTTCACCAAGCCCCTCCCATGACTTGCACTGGCAAGACACCGAAGTGCAATCCTAGGAGGACAAGACCCAATGCAACGCTTCATCCCGTAGCTACCTTTAGGGGGAGTGTTGTAAGTAATGCCTTATAGTTATTAGTTACAGATAGCTAATGTAAGCTATTCTAGATATGATGTGTACATGTCTAGATCGGACATACCGATAACCTGTTTGATTTGGTACAGAGCTGTCGCTAGGCTACAACTCACTCACTTTTGTTGTCCCGACACCACACCTCGGGTTGGCTGTCTTTGTGACTGTCCCTTTTGCGTGACTGTGATTGTAACTACGTGTGCGTTGGTTACCTTCCATATTGATCGTGTGTGCACGGTTTAACATGTTTACCATGGTTGGATGAGGAACAAGCTCAGGCTAGGGATCAAGTGAATTTTGTCGAGGTTGATTTTAGTGATATCTTGAAACGTCGATGTTCATGGTAGTGATATCTTGAAACGTCGATGTTGAAGGTGTCGATATTTCGGGATGCGGACATCGATGAAGTATAAAACCGATATTTGGGCCGGTATATCGATAATTGGGCCGATAGATTAACACATCGGGCTTTGTTAATTGGCATGTTAGAAATATTTTGATAATTGATGGCACTGATTCTAGCATTATTGTCATCATGTCGATGTCGATGTCGCAACCTAGCACATCGATGGCACCATCAACGGGTGATGATGATACCATCGACGATGTATCGATGGCTGATTCCTAGCCTTAGAACAAGCCTCTTTACATTTCGGCACGACGGTCTTTTTACCCTAATGGACGGAAAAGCAGTGGAGACTCAGATTGTGGATCGACGTTCTGAGTGTCTACTAATGTCCTCTTGGAAGATTCAAACGCTCATGCGCATTACGCGCCGCATCAAGGGACTCAACGCTGATTTTTACGTGATTGACATCTAGACAGTGGCGGAATGACTATCGGAATTTCACACTAGAGAGGAGCTTACTACAAAACAACGTGAACATTTTCGGTCGTTACTTAACGATGACTTCCCGGAGTTTCTGCAGCCAATAGATTCGCCGCTTGTAAGCCGATAGTGGGATCATCCCATCGACATAACTAGCTTCTCAACACATTGTCACATGCGAGTTTAGTCATGCAAGAGTACATTGCATGACATTGTACATGTACTCGTTCCTAAATCCAATTCATATTTTTCCATCGGAAGGACGTACATCGTGGTACGTCGCTACTGCAATACAGCGAGGCTACTCATGCGCACTATACTACCATTACGTCCCGGTACTTACAAGTACACACCGTTAATCTAACTAGCTAGACGACGCGCTGGACGAGATTCCCAATGCGGACGAGCCGCGTCGCTAGTCTGTTTGCAACCGTTAAAGAGCCCTAGCACATGGTACGAGGACCAAGCGAGAGCAAGTGCAAGCTAGCTAGGCGAAGCCTATGTTAGCCTAGTGCATTAGAGAGAGGTGATAGAACCTTTTAAAAATTCATTTGCTCGATTACAATGCAATGTTAAGCACTAAACAATGTGGCAATTTGCCTTCTCAAAGCTTACTGCAAACACATACTAATTTTGCTATGCTTGCTGCTTTTGTCTCAACAAGTGGAAGTGAAGATGGAGGGAGAGATGCGAAGATGCTTCATTGTTCAGTGTTTAACATTAGATTGTATCAGAACAAAGGATTTGTTAAAAAGGTTTTGTCATCTCCCTCCATTGTACTAGGCATGAATAGCTTTCGCCTAGGTAGCTTGCACTTGCTCTCGCTTGGTCCTCGTGCAAGGTGCTAGGACTTTCTAGCCTTTGTCAACATATTAGCGACGCGGCTTGTCTAGCATTGGGAGCCTCGTTTTGCATTGGGAACCTCGTCCAACGCGTCGTCTAGCTAGTTAGAGTAAATATGCGTACTTGTACGTACATGCGGGTATTGGTAGTATAGTACGCATCAGTACCCTCGCTAAATTGCTGGAGCGACGTACCCACGATGTACGTCCTTCCGACGGAAAAGCACGAATTGGAATTAGTACCGAGTGCATGTACGATGTCATGCAATGTATTGTTGTAAGACTGTACTCATCACATCAGTCAAACAACTTTTTCATCCCTCCATATGCACTTCCACCCGCGGTAACAACATCAACAAGGAGAACATAACCGAACATAACCGTTAGCTCTCACAAGGCAATTCCCACAATTGAGGTGCAGATTGGGAAACACATTTACATATAAAAATTACCATCGAGAGTTCGCTTACATCCGGGCTTGCACGTCAACAAACAAAGAACATATTCTAATGCTTCACTTTGTCCTAATGTCATGGTTACAACGCCAAAAGAGGACGATGAGGAGTTCGACGTCCTTCACATCCATGTTGTGTGCATCAAGTCACGACATGACTGACGAGGTAAATATTTACTCTATATGTCGCACATCAACGACGACGACATTCCCCTTGTCTGGCATCGGTTGAACGAAGTACACCGTGCAAAGGCGTTACAAGATTTTCTCGAGACGCCTCAATGGCACGCGTTTGCCCAAACTCACGCGTACATAGACTTTATGCTCTCGGTGGCTAGTTGCCAGGGGAAAATCTCTCATGGGAATCGTTCAATGAGTGAAAAGTGCTGGTAGTTATGTAAGCAAACTACAGTTGAGTAGTCGCTACGCGGGGATTGAAGAAAATAAGTTACAATGTGAAATATCATGTCACCGCCCTCCATTGTGCTAGGCCTTAATAGTCTAGCACTCTAGCGTAGCTCACCTTCGGCCTCTTCACGCGTCACGCTTCCCCAGGCAAGTGTCGACGTCCGTAGTTGTTCGTAGGCCGGGTTGCGCAACCAATTGGCCTCATGCCTAGCGTCTTGACGCATGCGAGAACTCAATGTGCGTATTGTACGCACCGGGAGGTACATATTCGTATCAACTTGCGTAAAGTATTGTCCTCGAGCTTAACAATGGCAAGTGTTAATGTAAGTACATTACATCCGTGAAAAATATCACGGTATAAATATCACAGCGAGTACTTGTACAAGTCATGTAACGTATTGTCACAAAACAATACTCGCCACATAGCGCGCATTCTTGAGTCCCAACAATTGCTTTAGTAAAGGAGCCAAGATACTACCGCGGAGGTTGGCATGTCGGCTAGCCTCATTGATTTGTCAAGAGAGGGAGGGTACAATTGTGACGAGTATTGTCATGTAACATTACATTACATGACAATGTACATGTACTAGTTGCTAATTTGATTCGTGCTTTCCCATCGTATCGCGGATATGTCGCCGCTGCAATTTAGCTCGAGGGTATTGTTTTGTACTTTACTACAAGTACATCCCGGTATGCACAATACAGACAATTAATCTAACATGCTACAAGACTCGTTGGTCTTATTTCCCAAGGCATACAAGCTACGTCACTATAGTATGCTTTGACCGTTACGACAACCCAATCTAGCGCCTTGCACAAGGACCACGCGAGAGCACGCGCAAGCTAGCTAGGCTAGACCTATGTAAGCCTAGTGCAGTGGAGAGAGGTAACAAACACATTTAATCATTTGCCGTTTAAGTACATGATATCGTTAACTCACTGAACAACAAGACATCTTCCACCTCTCTCTATATGCACTTTCGCATGATGTGCCAATAACAACAAGCAAGAGCATATTTGTGTCAGCAATTCGCTTTCAGAGGCAAACTGCCACACTAGCGCACCAAGTAGTGAGATTCATTGACAAACGGCGAGTGACACTGCATGTCAACTCACCCTCAGCAAGTGCCTAGCACTTGCCTATCACGGGACACGCACTCACCTTGTGGTGAGCACACGCCAACGTATATTCTGAGCCTTTAGATAATATCTAACGCTCAGCAACTTGCCATCATCAGCAACCTAATCCACTCTATTGTCGATTGGGTTATTATCTTATAGTGCTGAGTCACAGCCGTACTATCACGATGCTACTTTACCAACATTGCTGTGCAGCAACTTGATCACCACACAAACTATGTCTCCCAAACACTCCCCCTTGCTACGCAGGCAAACCCATGATGGTATTGCACAACTTACTGTGCCTTGCACTCACTAATGGCTTGGTTAGCACATCAGCAAGCATGTTCTCCGTCGCACAATATTGCACCTCGATGTCTCCGCTCTCCACCTTCTCCCGACAGAAGGGGTACCTCACGTCCATGTGCTTGCTGCGTCCGGTCGTCATGCTATTCTTGCGGAGTGCGATACAACTCTGATTGTCCTCGTGAATGGTGATGGGAGACCCGGAGTCTTGGTGAAACTCATGTAGCAGTTGCTTCAAAAACATCGGCTCCCGAGTGGCCGCAGTCAGCGCCATATACTCTGCCTTCGCTGTCGATAGCGCCACAGTTTGTTGCCGCTGTCTTTTCGAACTCACCGCTGCACCGTTGAGTATGAACACATAACACATACCCCGTGCGAGAGCGCCGCTCGCCAATATCACTCGCGTAGTCAGAATCTGACCATCCTAACACCTTTTCATGAAGGTGCGCCACCGTACATCAACACCGAATCTGCGATCCCCTTGAGGTAGCGAAGCACCCTCTTGGCTGGCTCCCAATGTGACTGAGAGGGGTCGGACATGTACCTACTAAGGTGGCTAAGAACCATGGTGATGTGGGGTCGTGTGCTTACGGAAGCGTACAACAAACTACCGATCAAGCTTTGGTACGGCACCAATCCGGGAGGCAGCTTTGATGTCGTCGT
Source organism: Tetraselmis chui (assembly GCA_026401115.1). Lineage (NCBI taxonomy): Eukaryota > Viridiplantae > Chlorophyta > Chlorodendrophyceae > Chlorodendrales > Chlorodendraceae > Tetraselmis > Tetraselmis chui. Next base: position 10,034 of record JAPMLY010003262.1, on the reverse strand, counting down.
CTCCACACAATTGCCTAAAGCATCAACCGCCGTAGGTGAGCCCACTGGCTTGCAGTCCATCATGTTGAAGCGCTCGAGCGTATCTAAGACGTATTGCTGCTGTCCAATCCTGATGATGCGGTTGCAGTTGCCACGATCACGCTCGACTGTCATGCCAAGCAACCAAGACACTGGACCGAGGTCTGTTTGCACGTTGAACGTCATGCCGAAAGCCGACTTGAACCCAACGATGAAGCTACCCGCTGGTCCGACGATGAATCTGTCGTCCACGTACAACGCCAAGACATAAAGCTCACCCTCCTTGATGAAGACGTAAATGCCGGGATCCACCTTGGATTGGCTAAAGCCATACTCCCGTAGCCATTGCTGTGATTGTCTTATTTTAGTTCCTAGGAGGTTGCCTGAGGCCATACAATGATTTCTTCAGCAAGCACACTCGCTCCTCTCCATTGATGTCGGTGTGACGGAATCCTTCCGACTGCCTCGTGTAGATTTCCTCCTCGACATCGGCCTCCAAGAATGCTGTCACCACAGCAAGCTGCTCCACCTCCCAATCATTATAAGCAGCAAGCGCGAGCAACTTTTGAATATAAATCACCCTCACAGTGGGAGCGAAGGTCTCGTGGTAGTCCACACCCTTCTCCTGAGTAAACCCACGAGCCACAAGTATTGCTTTGTACCTTGCAATCTGCCCATTGGCATCGCGCTTCAGCTTGAACACCCACTTAAAATCTACGAGTTTGCGGCCGGCAGGACAAGGGACCAATGTACAGGTACTCCGACATACAAGTGAGTCGTACTCGCTCTTGATAGCTGCCTCCTACTCCCTCGACTGGGAACTCCTCAGCGCTTGCTTGTATGGCAAAGGTTCTTGAACCGTCGGGTTGCTGGCTGACTTATTAGCTGCGGTACTTCCCGCAGTCCATCCATCTCCCGAAGCGCTCGTTGAAAGGATATTATACCTTGGACTGGGTACGCATTGCTGTGGTGAGGCAGTGGATCGAAGATTATACCATATTAGATTATATCATATTGTGGAGATTGACGTGGAGTCTCCCCCGAATGCATGTCCCGTTCACCTTCCATCGACCCGGAACGTTGCAGCGACTCCCGTAGCGGCGACTCCCCCGAAGGTGTATCCGGTTCTTCACTACACATGGTGCGCGGGATGCTGTCCTCTTCACCATCATTGCGTTGCTCCGCATTGCTCTCCCCCATGGAGAGGACAGCAGCCTCATCGAACCCCACGCTACGGCTGCTCACCACCCGACGAGTAGCAAGATTGTACACCAACCACGCCGGTGATTCGGAAGCGTTCCCCACAAAGACATCCTTCCACGCGCGATCGTCAAGTTTGCGGTGTTGAAACTTGTCAACGTGGACATAGGCCGGACAGCCGAAGACCCGCATGGAGCTCAAATCAGCTCGTCTACCGGTCGCCAAGGTGAGAGGTCCACGGGATAAGCTAACACCACATAATGACCTTGTCGCCGAGCTTGGGTGAGGCTGAAAAGCCTATGGTAAGACCACGACGCGCGACGGGATAGCTCAGGAACGTGGAGCGCATTCTTTAGCATGGCAGGAATCTCCTCTTCATCGTCAGCCTTCACAATGATGCGGACCGAGCCAACGCCAATAGCGCGGGCGCTGATACCCTTCCCCCAAAGCCGGTTGGTGAGCGCTCGATACTCACTTAAGTCACTTCGCACACTAGTCATGTGATGGCTAGCGCCGCTGTCGGCCAACCACATCCACGTTTCCCCATCGCCGGCCAAACGCAGTACATGGTCGAATGGGCCCCGGAACACCTCACGGAATGGGACATTCAGTTACAACTCGACGACGGCTTCCGCCTCATCTCCTCCGACCCCACATCGGTATGCCTCCCCACCCCCTCCCCCACCACATGCTCCATCTGTCATGACCCACTGCACACAAAACCCACCTCCACTTGCTGCACATGCCCGCACTTTGCCGTATATTCCCAATGCCGCCCTGCTCATGGACCCGCCACATGGCAGTACGAATGGTGTGCTCGTGGCCAACAACACGACCTCACCCGCCTCCACGAGGTCCAATGGGCCCATGCCTACAACTACACGACACCATTAGTGAGACCCCCTCCGGCCCCACCGCCCTCACCGCATTTAACTCCGGCTTTGTCCCCTCCACCACACCCATTCTGCCACAACCCGGACCCCCTCCCTGGTCACACCCCCTAATCACATTCCACCACGACCCCATCAACCCCGACCTCGACATGCTCCCTACCGGTAAATTCGCCATCCACGCACACCCATCACTCCACGACACCACCGTACTCTGCACTCCCGACGGCCGCGCGGTCACCACCCTTAACGGCCCCCGCGTCCGTCACCTCTACCAACTCTTCCGCCCCGACCTCTCGCAGCATACGTTCGAAGAGGAGGTCTACCACCTCCTCACTCGCCTAGGCTCCCGCTCAGAATTCCACTCACCCACACCCGCCACCACCACCCGTAATAGATGGGCCACTAGAAAAGACCTACTCACAGCTCTCCGCCACACATTCCGCATCCACACAAAACTCTACTCCGACCCCCTCAATAAATCCCTTCACTCTAACACATACCACTCCCTCTACCCCGAAGACATAATCTTCTCATCTAGTGGCAGCAATGCCCCGCACACATGGCAAGGCACCAACATCGCCAACCCCGAATACGACCACAAATGCATGCGCCGCGCCATGGAACACGCAATCACCAGCGCACACCTCACAGCCCCTCACACACCCAGCGCAACCATCCTCATCTCCCCCGATGGGAACACACACCCTACCGCCACTCCAAATACATCAACTCCCCATACACCCACCACCTTTACACCCTCCCCAACGACGCAAACACCTTCCTACCCCCCGACCAACACACTGGCAACTCCACCCTACCCCATTCGGCACACCATGGATGGTCGACATATACCTCGTCGCCAACCCCCATCGCACTCTCCAACATCCCGTCACCCACAGCCATGACCGCACTTCACAACACTCTCGAATCTATCTACGACACTCACCTCCCCAACCCCGCCATCACCACCCCTCCTCCTCACCTCTTCGACACCTACTCACCCCACTCAGAATGCATTTACCACCTCCCCCCAAACCCAACTCACCCCATCACATACCCCCTCCCGGAACGCCTGCAACTAACATACCCCCCCACCATAGGTACTCTTGTTGGGAACTGGCAGGACTTTGTCTACACAGAGGGCTCGAAAAAAGGAAGCTCGTCCCCTCTCGGAGCAGCAGCCACCCACCCCGCCTCGGACACCAAAATCAAAATCCTGGTGACCTCTACCCCTCCCTCGCACACAATAAATCGCGCTGAATTAGCTGGCATAGATATAGGCCTCCAACTTGGCCGCACCCACCTCCTTACAAACAGTGCGTGCTCCCTCCGCCTCATACAAGGATACTTAAACTGCCCTTCCGCTTACAAACACAACATCCACCGCGACACGCTCCACTCCATCACCCACACCCTTAAAACCCGCTGCGACGCAGGCATCCGTACACACCTCGGCAAAATTAAAGCACACAACCACTCCCTAGGTAACGACCTCGCAGACTACCTCGCCAACCAAGTCGCGGATGGTCACCCACCCGACACTACATACGCCACAGGTTCAGAGGTCACGATAGGCCACTGGACATGGCCATACCCTCATTCCACAACCCCTAGGAGAATCCATACCCTACAGATACACCAACCTCAAAGCTGACGCACACACCTATAGCACCAAACTCACACACACACACCCCTCTCGCAAACAACCAAACATGGTGCCCTCCTCGCCCGCGCCGCGGAGGACGGCGCCGAATTCTCTTTCCACAAAAAACACTCAACCCTCACAAATATCCAGTTCACACACAAGCAAGAATTCATGTGGGGAGTCCACAACACCCGCCTTCTTACTCATAACCCCACCCTGCGCTGTCCCCTATGTGGCCAATTCACTAGCAACGGCCACATGGCCGGTAACTGCCCACCATGTTTGGCCTAAGACAGGACCGACACAACAGCGCGCTGCAACTCCTACTCTCCGTACTGGAGCGCCACAACGGAGGACGCTAGGAAACCATCACTGCTGACTTCGGTAACAAACCCAAAAATCATTTGCTTCCCCCACTCCTGCCCTCACTCCGCTTGACTGTCACCCACCTCACCCTACCCACATGCCCACCCGCCTTGTTGCTGCCGACGAAGGTCTCTCGCCCGACTCCCTAACCTCATGTCCCGCCGTCCTCCCACCTGAGATTCTCCCCCCCGCGCTACGACCCCCCGCACACAAACCCGACTTCATCCGCCTCCTCGAACCCCGATTCGTTGGTCACACAAACGGTCGCCGCCGTTACGCATCCAAAAAAAAGATTCAGCTAGGGGAATGGATGTACTGCACGGACAATAACCTCTCCCAAACAGCTCACCTCATACGTGCCAAATACACACCCCTTGCAAACGCCATCCGCAGCCAATGGCCAGGCACAGTGGTAGACATCCTTCCCATCGTCATGAGCCGCACATGTACACCGCACTCCTCCACCATCACGAGTCTCACCTCCCTACTCCCGCCCGCACCGACCATCCTGACAAACTCATCTCCAAAGCACGCCTCGACACGTCTCGCATCCTTGCACAGCTCCACACGCATACTGTCCAATGGCTACATCATCTCCTACTCATATACCGCATCAAGTCCCGCACGACCTCCCGCCGCGCCTCCGCACATTGCCCCCTCGCACGACCCTAAATACACGCAGCCTTCGCCTCGTCTTGCACAACTCCCCGGGGGGGAGTAAAACCCCCGAACATCCCTGGACATGTTGAATTTAGGTGATTTACGGTCTAGCCCTGACTTGTAAGTTCCCTGTATGGCATAGTTGGGAGGGCCAAGAGACAGCAGCCGGCGCATACGGCTTTTGGTGTAAAACCGGCGCATACGGTACATGTTGTAAACAATTTCAATTTCCATTTCGATTTCCCCATCGCGCTCGAACATGTGTCGAGCCTCGGAGAATGGCCTCGCAGGGGTGGCCGACACGTCCATGACCGCCGGAAAAGCAACCAGGGAGTCCACCTGCGGAGAGTTACCTCCGGTGTTGTTGTCCGGGCACTCGGACATGCGATGGCCCTTCTTACCACAGCCATAGAAAACACCACGAAAATCCCTCGCTGCGCCCCTACCATATGAGGCACGACGAGTAGACGCAGCTCCTTGAAGAGGTCTCAGTTGGTCTTGGAGCTTGGAGACTTGCCGCTTCAAAAGATCCATCGTTGCGTCATCATGAGACGCTGCAAAAGCCGTAGGCGTTGGAGGCTCCGTTGTATGTGATTGCGCACGACTCTCGCAGCGCATGCCCTTTTGACGAAGATCACGCTTGACGGTATCCATGCTGAGGTTGTGTACGTCCCACGTGTCAATGATGGAGCGGTAATCGCTGCGCAGGCCCTTCACCAAGTACACGATGATACGCCGGTCGTGGACGACGTCCCCAACTCGGACAAGCTATCGTTGCAGTCGAACTAACCGGTTCAGATATTGATTGCCGCTCTCGCCGTCCGCTTGCGGCGGCTTCAAGTCCAACAATAGTTCCGTATACCGGTAAATACCACCGTCCTCATAATGATTGACTAACGCGGTCCATGCAGTGTGGCCGAAGGTCTTGTCATCCTTGCTAACATTCTCGATAATGGAAAGATCGTCCTCCGGCAGCGCAAGAAACCCTAAACCCTAAAAATGTGGAGTACATGTCGACGTATTGTTGGAAGGAAGCGGCACCATCCGACGACAAAGCCGGAGCCCACTTTTGCATGAGGCCAAATGCACGGAAACGTTTCTTACTATTCCACACATCAAAATCTCGTCTCTCCCCACTGAACTTCGGTAGTTTTACGGAGTCCATAGCAAATGCGTCGGATGCGCTCTCAAGAGCACCAGAAAATCAGGGAAAAAGCCACCAAAAAAAGCACCAAGTACCGGTCAAGAGGCGGGCAGCACGGCTCGGAGAAGGAGACGACAACGGGCTGATCGAAGACGCAGCTATACTCCCGGAGTCTATACACCCGAGGCAATCAGAAGCGAGTCTCAAAAGGTCGGTCAAGTGACATCGTACATGAGTGCTAGTACACTTGTGGTAAGATGCCTTTCCAAAATTTCAGCCGAACCACTACATGCTTTCACGAGAGAAGTAAGTGGCGGGTGACAAGCTCCGGAAGTGAATGAAATTCCAGAAAGCGCCAAGCTATAACAAAGGAAAGCAAGCCGATCTTCACGCCACACGAATCGGCGTTCGGGGGTTCAAGGCTCCAAGCGACACAAAGAAGTCGCTACTAGCCGGGTATCGAAGTAAAGCTACAAACACAAGCAAGAGCCAGCCACTTTGTGAGCTAGCCGCACCTCACGTATCGTGCGACACCACAAAGGTCTACCACTCTTCGAGAAGCAAGCTCTAGGTTCTAGTCAAGATAAATGACTCCAACAACTAGCAGCTTGAGGGCCCATAACATGTCAAAATTGAGGGGGGGATAAGGAATGCTTATACTCGGTGAGTGACACTGCATGTCAACTCACCCTCTGCAAGTGCCTAGCACTTGCCTATCACAAGACACGCACTCACCTTGTGGTGAGCACACGCCAACGTATATTCTGAGCCTTTAGAAGATATCTAACGCTCAACAACTTGCCACCATCAACAGCCTAATCCACTCTATTTTTGATTGGGTTATCATCTTATAGTGCTGAGTCACAGCCGTACTATCACGATGCTACTTGACCAATATTGATGTGTAGCAACTTGATTACCACACAAACTATGTCTCGCAACACTTTCCTCCATCTGCACTCCCACCTGTAGAGATAGCAACAACAAGCAAAAAGTAGCATAATTGTGCCTGCACTTAGCTTTTAGCATGCCAACTGCCACATTGTTCTTCCGTATGGATTCGGTAAGCATCCCCGCCCGGAACATACATGTTCTTTCGTGTAAGCAAATCACGAAAAAATGATATCGATCACGGGCACTCCGTCCTCTTTTCCGCCAGTGAGTGTGCCCCTTCTTGTCACATGTCATCCATGTTGTGTACGGAGCTGTGGCTTGCGCACCTGTATGTGGCGGTTAGCCTCCGAAAGCTAAACGCTAGCACAAATCTGTTCTAGTCTGTCTAGCTCTGTGTCGTAAGATTGCAAATGATGTTGTCGAGAGGCAATTGATGAAAGATGTTTCACTGCTGTACTTGGGCAGTAGATGTTGTAAATGAACAAAGGAATTGTTAAAAGGTTCTGTCACCTCCCTCTACTGCACTGGGCTTAAATAGGTTTCAGCCCAGACTAGTTACGCCTGCAAGCTTCGCTTACGTGTCAGGCGCTAGTGCTGCTCAACCGTCGTCATCTGTCCTCGAGACGCGGCCTGCCTAGCATTGGGTTTCACGACGCGGCTCCTTCTGCATTGAAGAGCTCGTTTTGGCGCGTCATCTGGCTAGTTAGATTAATTATGCATATCTGTACGTACCGGGAGGTACTGGTCGTACTGTAGCATCAGCACCATTACAATATTGCAGTAGCGACGTACCCACGAGTATACGTCCGTCCTGTGGAAAAGCACGAATTGGAATCCGTAACGAGTACCTGTACAATGTCCTGCAATGTACTGTTGCAGGACTGTACTCGTCACACTCGTACCCTCCCCCTCTTGGCAGATCAATGAGGCCGCCGCGAGGCAGACCTCCGTGGTTCTTGGCTCCTTTACTGAAGCAGTTACTGGGACTCAGGAATGCGCGCTGGAAAAGCGTGCATGAAGTCAATGTACGCCTGAGTCTTGGCGAACTTGCGCCATTGGGGCGTCTCCAAGAAATCTTGTAACGCTGTGGTCCGGTGTACTTCGTTCAACCGGTGCCAGACAGGTGGAATGTCGTCATCGCTGAAGTGTGTCATGAAGAGCAAATATTTGCCTCGTCGTCCAGGTAACGACTTGATGCACACAGCAGAGATGTGAGAGACGTCGAACTCCTCGTTGTCTCCTTCAGGGACAGTCACCGGGACAGCTGGTCGTAGCAGAGCGGTAGAGCAGGGTCTTAAGTTGTTAACGTGGAACACAGGATGTAAGCGTACTGTCGCTGGTAGTTTTAATCTGTAACTGTGTTTTCCAATCTGCTCCTCCACTGAAAAAAGGCCGAGCTGTCTGTCTCTGAGTTTCCTGTTCGGTTGTCCTCGCAGAAAAAGATTTGCTGTGACGACTGACACCTTGTCTCCCTTAGCGAAGTGTGGCGCTGTAGACGGTTCTGTGCGCGCTTGCATCTCGTCCTTGTGTAGTTGTAACACAGAGCGTACCAGGGTGTGCACTTCCTGTAACAATCTCAATCGTTCTGTTGCGTCTTGTGAAAAGGGAATCGATGGTCGCATGCTGAAGAGCAGGTCAGGAGGCTCCTCAGGAGAAAAGCCAAAGTTAGCCTCGAACGGCGTGTGCTCAATTCCGAGTGCACGCGAAGCGTTGTACGCAAACTCCACTTGCGGTAAAAGTGTCGACCAGTTAGAGCCATCATAGCAACAGAAGCAACGAAGAAGCTGCTGAAACGTGCTGTTTACGCGCTCTGTCAAGCCATCTGTTTCTGGGTGTCGGCTGGTAGACATGTTCAGACGAGTTCCGAGGCGTCTCCAGAGTGTCTGCCAGAAAGCGCTGACAAATTTCGGGTCGCGATCGCTGATTAGCACACGGGGCAGTCCATGTAAACGGTAGACTCCCTGTAAAAACAAATTGGCAGTTTCTTCGGCAGTAATCGACTCTGTACATGGCAGAAAATGGGCCATTCGAGTTAGATGGTCTACTACAATCAGCACACTGTTAAAGCCGTTGCTCTCAGGCAAGTGTGTCAGGTAGTCAAGACCAACTGTGTGCCACGGTCTGGGTGGAACAGGTAATGGGTAAAGAGTCGCAGCCATCTGCGGTCGAATCTTCGCTCGTCGGCACACGACGCAGCGTTCACAAAAATCTTTCACGTCTTGGCGGATTCGTTTCCACCAGAATCTGTCGAGTGCTTTAGCAAGAGTGCTAGCAACTCCTCTGTGACCAGCTGACGAACTTTCGTGCAGCTCTGTGATCAATCTCAGTCGGAGCTCAGAGTTCTGTGGAATACAGAGGCGATTGAGACGCCAAAAGTACCCGTCTCTGGCTTCTATCCGGCTGTCTCTTGTCCACTCACCATCGTCCCCATAAAACGAATCTCGTGAGAACCCCTCGCGAATGAGATCAGCGAACTCAGGGCTCAGCTGCAACGCGTCAACAGTCAGTGAATTTAACTGTGCGTCTTCAAACAGCAGCAGGGACTTCCGTCGTAATTCTCGATCTGACGGAACCTCGCCATCCCAAAATAAGGGTACTGTGGCCTGAGGTACGAAGTCTGGACGCCGGCTTAACGGGTCAGCTTCGTTCAGAGCTCCCTTGCGATATGCAAGTGTCATCGAGCCCACAAACGGTTGCAAATCCCGCAGGTATCTTGCTTGCCGCTTGTTCAACCTGTTGTTCGGTTGCCTGAGCAGATGTCGCAGTGTGTCGTGGTCTGTTACGACAAGGAACTTAGAACAGCCTTCAAGATAGCACCTCCAATGCTTGACAGCTTCGCATACAGCCAAAGCTTCTAAGTCGTACGCAGAGTAAGTGTTACCACGCTCAGCTGGATTCAGCTTACGCGCCCAGTAAGAGACTGGTTGAAGACCGCCTCCTTGGTCTTGCAACAGGACTGCTTCAATCCCCACTCTTGAAGCATCTGTAGCTACGGTGAACGTCGCGTCCGAGCTGACCTCCGGAAGGATCAGGCATGGCGCGGAAATGAGCCGTAACTTGAGAGTCTCGAAGGCTTCCAAACAGGCAGGCGTCAGCGTAACCTTCTGTGGCTGGGACTTCCGCAGTAAGTCCGTCAATGGAGCCGTAAGGTCGCTAAAATGGTGTATAAATCTCGCATAGAAGTTGCAGAACTGTACGAAACTGCGAACCTCCT